>CAJVRN010000148.1:4697500-4745000 GCA_911728415.1 Lagocephalus sceleratus
AAGGAATGAATTGACTTTTTTTTAGGATGTAAAAATGCAGGCCATACTGCAAGTTATTTCTGGAAAAGAAGAATCAGAATTTTTATTTTCATTTTAAAAGACAAGTGAGGAGCACATTGGCGGCCTTCCCGCATCTGACCGCTAGAGGGCGACATGTAGTCCTTTTGTATGGTGATTGATTCCTCCCCCTCTAATCCAGATTAATTGTCAAAACAGAGATTAAATAGGTGACCTGTCGCTTTGAACAAATAGAACCGGAGCAGGTTTCAATGCTTACCAGTTCTGTCATCTTAAATCAATTTTGAAAGCCACTTAAGTCACGAAATTTCCACATTGACGGGAGGATTTAGTTGGAACAAATGTGAGAGTCAGCTGCAGTCAGTACTTTACACGACACACAATTCGCAATTTAAAAAAAAATGGTGAGGCTCCAGCAGCAACTGAAATTAAAAGCAAGCTCATCTCTCTTTGTTTTTTGCCCCCCCCCCCTCTCTCAGCTGTCACCCCTCCTCTCTCCCCATCAGTGGCCTCCCCCCCTCCACGACGCCTCTCTCTTAAAAGGTTTTCTCTGTTCTCTCGTTTCCCAGGTAAACACGTGCATGGGCTGGAGGGAGGGGGGGTCCTCGTGAAGACAAGATCACCATTTTTTAAAAATCATCTTTTGGGTTTTCATCCAGCAAGTCAAGACTCAGGACACAAAAAATACTTCTCTTTTTATCGTCTAAATATAGGATTATGTACTCTGTAATCTAGAATAAATTGAATGCAGCATATATTAAAATACACAATGGTATCTATTGCAAATACACAATGTCTCAGACAACAATATTATCATATCTGATCATATATGATGATATGATGCGGGATGGTTACTCCCGCTTATCAGAATCTCCTACTTTCTAAATGATTTTGTCCTTTCAATCTGATGCAAGCAGTGTAACATTCAAATGCTACACTAGGCCAAGGGTCAGATTCATCCAGAACCTCCCAACTCCCCAGAGCTCAACATGGTTCAGTCCTTCCAGTGATGCTCAGCCAGTCAGACACGCAGCTCTCTGCCCGCGGGGCGCGTCTCGGCTCAGGCGTCGGGGGCTCGTCGTTAGAATGGGGAGAGTCGGGAAAACTTGCTGGATGGGGCTCTCGGTGTGGACCGCTCTCCTCTAACCCCGTCACCACTTCCTTCCTTTTCCGTGGTCCGAGAACGAAGGCCGCTGCTGTGACATCAGCAGGAGCGACAGCTTCTCCAACCTGGCCTCAGATTTCTGCTGGAAAGAAAAGCTTGACCCTCCAGAGTCAGATGAGAAGTCTGACACCTCTCTGAGTAGCCAGTTAGCTTGGCATAATGCCACTGTCCAGAAAAGGCCTCTGTTAAATCATTATGCTGAGCTAATAAGCAGCTGTAGCTACAATCAAACTTCTCATCTAATTAGGAAGGAAAATGAGCTAAAACTTAAGCTAATCCTCTAAACTCGGCGTTCTTCCCTCACATCTTCAGCTCCCCCACCCGAGGCCCTTTGATCATCACGGACACTTTTATTTTGTTAACATCAGACGTCCAGACACCCCCTCTTGCTCCATTCTCAGCCCCCCCCACAACATCACTAAAACCAGCCAATCAGAGCCGCCCCTGTTCTTAACTCTGACGGCCCCCCCTTTCATCCATGACATGCTCCAGCCATGCCAAGCCCCGCCTCACTGCATGCCTCATCGATCATTCAGCAGACACGATCTCGTGACGTCACGGTCGATCGGTGCGTGTGTGTGACGTCGGTGTTCACGTGTGTTGTGTGTTTTGATGATGTGCTGCCGTGCGTTCACGCCTTCTCTCTCCTCCACATCATCAGCATCGGCCGATTCACCTCCTGCTTTTCTCTGATTGTCGAGTGTTTTAACCCCCCCCCATCACCACCACCACCACCACCTTCCTCGCGCTCACTCTTCTCTTTGTCGACCCCAGAGTTTCGTTCTCCATCGCACGGGGGCAACCTCAACCGCTCGGCGTCCTTGAGCTGCACCGAGCGCGCTCCGGAATGCGGCTCGGTGGGCGGGAGCATCACTCAGATCCCGGGCACCCCCTTCCAGTACATCCCAGACTTCTGCGTGCGCGCTCTCACCGACCTGCAGTTTGTCAAGGTAAGTCCGCCGGAGCGCTCGGGTGGTCGCCGTGGAGCGTCCACCAATCAGAGGCTGTCCCCTCCCCCTCAGGTCACGCGTGCTCAGTACCAGAACGGTCTGCTGGCGTCCAAGCTGGACAGCACGCCTCAGTCCCCGGAGGGCAGCCGCACCCGCCTGGACACGTCCGTGTCTTTGCCGCCCGTGACGCCGCCGGGAGCCCGTAACCCCCTGCTGTTGGCCACGCCCCCGGCGGGGCGCCAGGTGTCCACCACCCCGCCCTCGGGCGGCCGCCCCTCCGTCCCCCAGACCGCCTCTTCCTCCGGCCGCAGGCCCAGCCAGCCCGCGCCCCAGGCGGCGCACCCGCCCAGTAACCACGCCCCTCTCTCCCAGACCCCCTCCTCCGCGGCGGTGGGCGCCGACAACCCCCCGCCGCCTCAGACCTCCTGCCTCTCCTTTAAGGCCCAGCAGCCCCCGGCCTCCGAGGGGCCGGACGGCGGGCCGGGGGAGACCACCACCCTGCTCAGTGAGCAGCAGAACTGTGTGGGCGCGCGCAGGCCCAGCCAGACCCAGCCCCCCCCCCCCCCCCACCCCCACGTTCACACCATCAGTCACATGCACACCGAAAGCACCATCTAACCCGGCACCCTGCGGGGGGGGGGGCGAGACCAGCACTCCCATGTATCGCACGACTCCCTGGTGTCTCCTGAACACGTCTGCAAACATCTGAGGGATCGACACATTGGTGGGTTCACTAACTAGACCCCCCCCCCCCCCCCCACCCCCACCCCCACACCTCTCTCTGCATGCTCCCCACCCAGCACCCTAACAGGTTAAGAATAGACTCCAAGGAGAAAGGATGGCTGGAGGTCCAGACACGGTTACGTCTTCTCAAAAGATCAGTTCACCTATTGTCCAGAGAAGGTTCTCCAGCCCTGCTGCATCACTGATGGAGCTCTGCCCCCCCCGCCCCCCCCTTCCTAAAGTGTTGGTTTCTGGTGCCTGGCCCAGTCCTTCGCTATGTTTAGGTGAACTGAGCTTCAGTCTTCATCGGGCAGGACCAGCCCTGATGGTCAGATCAGCGCTGACGAGCTCCGCCTGACACCCAGGCTGCTGCTCAGAGGAACCCCCCCCTTTGTTTTGATTTCGTTTTGCGGATCGAGTGGCCGACGTTTCGCGACAGGCCATCCGCCCGTTTTTCTGCTGCCTGCGAGCGTGCTGGACCGTCGAACGCCAGTCGACTCTTCACCACCGCCTCACTTCAACTCGTGACACCACTTTTGGAAAAGCGTGCATTTAAGTTGAATTCTTCTGTCAAGTTGAGTTTCGGTTGGAGACCATGCGCTGTCATCACTGTTTTTACTGCTTTTATTTTTTTAAAGGCGAGACAAAGCTTCCTTTTTAAACAATAAAGATTTATCTTTATCTTTTTCAACAACTGTGACGGAAAGCAAAGACAAAAACACAATAGGAGGGAAACGTTTTTGACTCGTTTCATTTTAAAAGGCTGACATATTTAAACCTAAAATGAAATTCTAAATACTAATAGTTCAATTTACGTAATATATTTATATAAATAAACAAGTAACAGAATATATTCTTGATTAAAATGTCAGTGCAGGCTGATCGCAACCTTTTGTCTGAAATGAACAGAGCAGATTTACTTTTTGTAGAAATACCCAACAAAAGGTTTCATACACGTGATGAAAGTTCTACGTTTTAAACAAATGACTGAAATAAAAGCACATTTATAGTCTTTTTAGTTCACGCTAAGGCCAGTTCATATTTAAAGTTTTTATTTAAAGCTATATTTATTTCTGTATATGCATATTTACTATTTATTCTGTTTTTTTTTTTTATTTAAAGTATTTATTATGAACTTCAGACTGTATTTTCTTCCTGTTTTCTTCACTGTGACCGGACTTGTTAAGAAACCAGCTCCTTCTCAAAGCTTTACAGCGTCGACCAAACTGCTTCTGAAGCTGTTGATTGATTGTTAGTTAGTTAGTTGGTTGATCGATTGATTGATTTAAACACCGATTATGTTTACTTCACAAACACATACTAATTCACCGTCATTGATACCGGACATGTGATCTTGGTGTCGTATCCTTTAATAAACCTGTAGTGCAGGACTTTTTCATGTAAGATTCCATAAAATAACTTCCAGAAAAGGGACGCATCGGTGCTGCACTGCAGGTTTAATGTGGGTTTTTTTTTGTTATTTTTTTAGTGATTTCTGTTTTCCTGCTTGGTTTCTGGTTGGTTGTAATATTGAAAGCTGTGGGGAGGAGATGGTTAGCACACTATAAAAGGGAAGCAATTAGCCAACAAGCTGAGTATGAACCCCCAACAGCAGCTGAAGCATATGTAAATTCCAGCTTTACTGACCCTCTGGGGCTCATTTCTAACCTTTGATGTCTCTGAAGAAGCCATTCCGCTCCCATCTCCTGCCCTTAGCTTCATTTAAATGACCAGTTGTCCTGAACTTGTGCCCCCCCCCCAGTAATCTGTAACCTCTGAAGCCTCGAGTTAAGGACAGATGCTTGAACACTGAACCCCCCCCACAGCACAGTAACTTGATTGGATACATGGTGCGTTGAGGGTCCCCTCTGCATGTGTCCGCGCGCTCTCCCAGCGTCCTTCCTCACAGTCATCTGTGTCGTGCACATCCCGCACCCGGCTGCGCCTGTCAGGCCCCGACAACCCGGACGCTTTGGTGGCGTTCCAGTGGACTGAAGATGCAGAGATAAAGAGATTACCGTGGAGATGACTGAAGCGGCTCACTCCTCACTCTCAGTGGGTGATGAGCTGAGCTCGAGCGCTAAAGCTGCGCGCATGTAATCTGTTTCCCTTCCTCCTGTGAATGCAGTAACACCACTGAAGTGACTGTAGAACTGTTTTATTGTGGATGATATAACGGTTTATTTGAATGATCTTTTTTTTTAAAAAGGAGTAATACCAAGCACTGAGTTAAAGAAAAGCTTAAACAATTTGAGTTATGTAGCATTAGGAAACATTGTAAAGGTTAATAATTCAGTTTTCCTCTTGACAACTGTGTTTATTTTAAAAATGAATGGGCATGTGGGCTGCTAAAGCCCAGCCCTTATGATATAAAGGGGCTATATTTTCTTACATTATGGCCATCGAGAAGGAGAGCCAACTGAGTTGAGACAATATTTCATTTCCTTTTCCTTATTGCATGTAGCAGAAACTATCTGTGCTTTGTGAAACGCCCCTTGGTTGGAAGAGCTGGGCTGCAGACTGGGAGACCTTATCCCGGCTCATGTTCCCTTTCCCAACCCCAAACTGGAAAAGGGACGCTTACAAATTCTCTGTGATGCAACAGCAAAATTGGAGCATTCCGAGGAAATATTGCTGGTTAACCTCAGCTTTTCTGGTTAAAGGTGACTAGTTGCAGCGTGTCAGACCCCCCCTGAGGTCTCTGAGGAACCGTACCACTGTGCTGGGTAACGCACAATGTTACTAATCAGATGTTTTTGGTACAACGTACAGATTTTGCAACTGTGACGAGTGTGCTCGATTAAACGCACATGTGCAGGGAGAGTAGCTTATGTTCATTGAAGGGCCCAGATGTCAGTGATAAATTTTATTTAAAAAAAAAAAAAAGAACATTAAGGGACAATCCTCAATCTGAAATAAGCTCAGGCCTGCCTGCTGGTTCATATAGGTCTAGTGTAGCGAATGGTCTTATACTGGTTTCCAGTGAAGCCACCGGTTGGCTGTCTGACTATGAAACGGATTCATTCCACTCATTGATGTTGTATTTATTGTAAACATTGTATTTATTGTTACATTTCTTGGGGTTGATATATGCTTGAAGATGGTTGTGTGAACCGGGCTTCCAGCTGTGAGACGCAGCTTTTATTGGGTGACTTGACCCAGAGATACTGTGTTCAGTTCCCTGTTGATGTTTGGGTTGTTACTTCTGTAAATACTCTGTATATTAAGGGCATTTATGTGATGCTGAGAGATAAAAAAAAAAGTCTATTTATTAATGAGAGATATTTAATTTTGAGTTTTATTTGCATTGTTTTGCTATAGGAAAGCATTAAATAGCAATAAACCTTGCACAAAGTTGACCTCATATGAGTTTTGCTGCTGTCTTCTGTGACTTCCTCTCATCCTCCCCTCATTATTTCTTCTGTCAATATCCCGGTCCTCCTTTCTGAACCTCAGTTATCTGTCATTCTTGGCATACACTCCCACACTTCCATTCCACTCTTCATCCTTTTTTTCCCTTTACCTCGTTCATTTTGCAGCCCGCTCTTATCTCGACTCCTCTCCCGCTGTTCAGAAGTATTGAAATTCCAGCGCTGGGCCGACGTGCAAAGCCATTTTTATTGTTCAGACATTTTTCTGTCGTGGGACCGCGGTGGGGGGAAGCATGGCTTATCAGCAACTCCCGTTGTGTTGTTTTTAAGCCACCGCCGGTCAAATGATGATTAGCTGTGGGAAGGTTAAATATTTTCTGGTGCAGGCTTCTCAGGTTAGTGATTTTTCCACTGTGTATCATTCCCAAGTAGATTGTTTGAGAGGAATGCAGAGGAGCACTTCTGAAGCTGATTTTAGGCTATTTCACCTCGACCAAGAATAATCAGAGGTTCAGAGAAGATAAGAAGATGAATGCAAAGCCTCACAGGTCATTACAAACAGGAATAATAACTATCTTTTTGATCAATTTCAATATCCATGCAAGTCTATACATTACACACCTATATAATGCTTCAATTCCCTTTCCACTCTATCTTTAAAACATATTTTTTGGTGATGACACCCTGATGTGTCTCCTGCAGAACAATTTCAAATGTTTTCAGCCATATCCCCATGCCAACCCGCCTCTGAGAGCATGCAGCAATAAAATGTCCCAGATACGTGTAATATTAAATATCTCCACTCAATCTCCCACATTTCTTTCTGTAGTTTGCACGTGACAATCAGAAAATCTGAAAGAAACATTGCACTTCTATGTGCATCATGGAGTTGCATATGAGCATTTGGTCCTCTTTCTCCGTTTCTCTTGTTGTGTCGCACTAAAACACAGAAACACAGAGCTCGTCTCGTCACTATTTCTCTGCAGAAAAATGAGCGTGCATTCGATGAATGGTGGTTACGAAACGTGGGGGCGTGCCTGCTTCTTGTTGTGTTTGTTTTTCTTTAGGCGTCATTGGCTGCCGCCGCAGGCTCGCCTCCCATTGGCTGCCCTCCCCGGGAGGGGGCGTGGCTCAGGCCCCAAAATGGCCGGGTGGCGTCGCGGCTTCGCCCCGCACGCACGGAGCCAAAATGGCCGCCCAGCGGGCCCCAGTTGCAGAGCCCGCCCCTGATCGGCCCCGGGTGGGCGTGGCTTCCCCGGAGTCACATGACCGGCGCGGAGACCAGCCTGACCAATTCCAATATGGTGGCCAGCTTGGCAGGTCTCCGGTTCTGGTTGATGATATTGTTGCTCTGCGGGATCAGGGACGGCGCCTGCGGCGAGGGGGCCCCGCAGCTGCTGGGGCTGCGGCTGGAGGACCCGCCGGGCCGGGTGTGCATGAGCGAGCGGACCATCTCGGCGCCGCCGGGAGCCAGGTTCCAGCTGCGCCTGTTCGGGGCTGATCTGAATGGGAGCTGGCCGTGGCTGGCGTTCGCGGGGGCAGCGGCCGGGGCCGTCGCCGACCCGTGCCTGGACGAGGCCAGGCGCAACGACTCCGCGTTCCAGGCGGCGGGCGAGTTCGCCCGGGACGAGCCCTCCGGCGGGCTGCTGACGGTGGAGGTCCGGCGGTGGGGCGCCCCCGACGCGGAGCGCAGCCTGCACCACCTGTGCGTCCTCAGCGGGGGGAGGTGGGCGTCCGTGGGCCGGGACAGGCTGAGGGTGGACGCCGACAGGGGCCCCGTCCCCCCGTGGGGTCTGGCCCTGCTGGTGGTGGTGTTTCTGGGCCTGTGCTGCCTGCTGAGGACGGTGACCCTCAGCCTGCTCTGGCTCGACCCCGTCGAGCTCTACGTCCTCCACAGCTGCGGCTCCGAGGAGGAGAAGCGGGTGGCCAAGCGCCTGGAGCCTGTCAGGAGGAGAGGGAACTTCTTGGTGGGTATCTGAGGCCCACCGGTCAGAGGGGAGGTGCCCCTGGGGGTCTTAACCCTGCTGTGCCCCCCCCAGGCCTGCTCCCTGCTCTTCCTGTGCGCCATGGGCCACTCCGTCCTGGGCATCTTCCTCTACCGGTTGCTCTGCTCCACTGGTTTGGCGGCCTTCACAAGCGGGATCCTCATCTTCCTCCTGGCCGAGCTGGCGCCGCACATCGTGTGCTCGGGCTACGGGTTTCAGATCGCCCCGGCTCTGACCTGGCTGGCCCAGGTTTGCATGGTGCTCACCTGCCCCCTGTCCTGCCCCCTGGGCCTGATCCTGGACCTGGCCCTGAGGAGGGACATCAGCACCTGCGGGATACGGGAGCGGGCCATGGAGATGATCCGCACCAGCGTCAACGACCCTTACAGGTGAGGTCGGGAGAGCCCCCCGTGCGTGAAGCTCTCCGTCTGTGTTTATGGTTTTTTTTTTTTTTTTTTTTTGCTCAGCGAGTTCGTGAAGGAGGAGTTCAGCCGCGGGATGCTGCGCACCAAGACGGTGGAAGACATCCTGACGCCGCTGAAGGACTGCTTCATGCTGCCCAGCTCGGCCGTCCTGGACTTCTCCACCATGTCTGAGATCATGCAGAGCGGCTACACAAGGGTGCCCATTTACGAGGAGGAGAGGTGGGCACGCGCTTGTGGCCATTTTCATCTCTGGGGAGGTTGAAAAGCGTTCCCATTTTCTAACTTTTGGATGTGAGATTTTGTGGTTTTCCTTACTCCTCTGAAAGTTAGTTGTGTAGACAGAAACCCACATCTGTCCCACTTAGCCATATTTTCTTAACAAGAAACCCCAGAAACGAAATAAAATAATTGAGAGTTGATTCACAAGTAGCATCCTCAAGACGACAAAGCCCGATAGTGACATATGACTGAAGTCGTTCCCTTTTGCCCCGTGGGATAGTCCCCCCCCGTACGAGCCTCGTCCTGCTCAAGGGCTCTTCCTGGAGAAAGGGAGTTTTCCCCCTCAACGCTGTTGCCTGCTCGGGTGTCGGGCGCCGCGAAGCGTCCCGGTTGGAACAGAGGCCGTGTGACGGAGCTGAACAGAGCCCGACGTGTAGGGTCTGTGTCTAACTCGTAGACGGTCGCAGCCTTGCGTTGAAACAGAGACGGTATTGACGTCCAGGAACGCTTTAATCTTGGAGTCGGTTCCACCAACAAAGAGCGGCTCTTTAACTGGGGGAGCGGAGATAATATTGACGATAATGTGCGTGTGTTCTGGAGATGTGCCACACAAACGGGGCTCGGGCCCGCGTTCCTGGAGTCGTTCTGAGGGAAAGAAGCTGTTATTGTTTAAGCGTCTTCTGGGTTTCGCTGGGTGCTTGAGTCACAAATATAAAGCTCGGCGCTAACTTGTGTCCACTTATTAACCTGCGCGTCGGCGCTGCAGGTCCAACATCGTGGAGATCCTCTACGTGAAGGACCTGGCCCTGGTGGACCCGGACGACTGCACGCCCATGACGACCATCACCAAGTTCTACAACCACCCGCTGCACTTTGTCTTCAACGACACCAAGCTGGACGCCATGCTGGAGGAGTTCAAGAAAGGTGCGGCAGCGGCTCCTTGTGGCTCTCGCCGGTTTATTGGAGCGCGTCCTGCGTCCACGTGAAGGTTCTCTCCTGTCGCGTCTGGAGTGGTCTTCCGCTCGTGTCTCCGTGGATACGCCCACGTGGAGCGGAAAGGGCGCTTTCACACGTGCGTTCATGTGTGAAATAATGTTCCACCACAGCTCTCACACAGGCTGATGGACTGGGTCAAATTAAGGTTGCATTTACATCTCTTCTGTTTAAACAAAAGAAAAACGCGTTACCGTGGTAACCACCTGTGCCCTAACAACAAAGAGCAGCTTGATGCCATTTTGGATGATTTATTTCCACATTTTGAGGTTTTCTTTTTGTTTAATCTATCAACCTCCGCCCATTTCTCCCCGGGCCAGGAAACTCCCACATGGCCATCGTCCAGAAGGTGAACAACGAGGGCGAGGGCGACCCCTTCTACGAGGTGCTGGGCCTGGTCACGCTGGAGGACGTCATCGAGGAGATCATCAAAGCCGAGATCCTGGACGAGTCGGATGGCTGCTGTGCGTTTCTGCAGGCCTAGCGATCCTCTGAGGACTGTGTGTGTGTGTGTGTGTGTGTGTGTGTGTGTGTGCGTTTGTTTATTAAATCTGTCCCCCTCCTCCTGCAGTGGACAGGAAGGTCAAGCGTCCGCTCGCCGCGCTGGAGATCCCTCTAGAGCCTCGCAGCTCCCACGAGGAGTTCTCTCTGTTCAAGCCTCCTGAAGGAGAACCCAAGATCAGTACTTCACCGCAGCTTCTGCTGGCCACACACCGCTTCCTGTCCAGAGGTGTGTGTGTGTGTGTGTTTGTGTGTGTGTGTGTGTGTGTGTGTGTGTGTGTGTGTGTGTGTGTGTGTGTGTGTGTGTGTGTGTGATGTTGAATGAGTCACACTTTAACACTCCTGTGTAATGATTGTGTTATTGTAGCAGCAGGTCCGGCTGTAGTCCTGACTGAGGCTGCAGCCCTCGCATGTGTAATCCCTAACCACTCTGTCTCTGACCTTTGACCCCCCCCACCCCGGTAGAAGTGGAGCACTTCAGCCCCGTGCGCGTGTCTGAGAAGGTCCTCTTTCACCTCTTGCGTCACCCCAGTGTGAACCAGGAAGTGCATTTTGACCCAAACAACCGTCTGAGCGCCAGCCACTACCTGTACACACGGAACCACCCGGTGGACTACTTCATCCTGCTGCTGCAGGTTTGTGGTCAGGGCAACGCTTCATATCAGGTTCCTGCTTTTGTAAATGTGTAAATTTACAAAGTAAAATATTAATTCAAGCAGCTCTGTGTTTAATAATAAACAGACGTGAGGGCTTCATCCCTCTGTGATTAAAATAAAATTGTGGAAGTACAAGTTCTCACAAACGTGATCACACTGCAGCCAAAGAAATATTGACTCACTCACTCCAAGTTTTCCATCGTAAAATACTACTCATGGCATCATATTGACTTAGAATTAGAAGTGGGACCTGATACAAAGCACTTCATGTGGAAATAGTGGAAAAACTACCTCTAAAATGTTCTGTCTTCTGACAGTATCATAAAGAAATGCTGCACACTTTTGAAGACGTTGTGAACATTGTATGCAAACACCTGATGTTTTGTCGTCAGGGTCGTGTGGAGGTGGAAATCGGGAAGGAGGGCCTGAAGTTTGAAAATGGAGCTTTCACCTACTACGGCGTGTCGGCGTTGACGCTGCCCTCCTCTGGTGAGCGCAGGAGCTGCAGACACTCCCTCTCTTTGACGTTTAAAATCGACTTCAACGCATAATTCGGATAATATCTGGAGGTTGATGCTGGAACGGCAGTGTGATATGTGACGACTAGAGTGACGCAATGATAGAATTGATGAAAGCAAATGCAACCGGCTGTAGATCCAGAAGGCTGGGAATGATCACTTAATCGATTTTTCACGCCTCTTTAGGGTGAATTGTTATCTTGATCCCTCTTATTAAGTGTGCGTGACAAAGAGGCCACCAGTTACATCATAAATACCACAAAGTCTTTGGACCCTGGTGTCCTTGTGACTAGTGTGTGTGTGTGTGTGTGTGTTTCCAGTGCACCAGTCTCCGGTGTCAAGCCAGCGTCACTCTCCCAGGGATCCCTTTGACTCGGCCGAGGCCACGAGCCCGTCCAGCTACTGTCCCGACTACACCGTCCGAGCCCTCACCGACCTGCAGATCATACGGGTGCGCGCGTGTCGGCAGCGGGGCGCCCAATGGGCCGTCGGGGCGGGTTTCTAACCGGCGGCTTCCTGTTTTGAACGGCAGGTGACGCGTCTGCAGTATCTGAACGCGCTCATGGCGTCCCGGGTTGGCCAGAGTCCAGATCCTCCTGAGATTAAGATCCTCCCCAACAGTCAGACCAAGCTGCTTAACGACAAAAACACCACACAAGGTAGCTTTGGTCCGCTCGCTGTCTGACCTCCGGGCTCCCCCCCCACTAATGACACCAAAAGACCCCCCACCCCCACCCCCCTTTTTAAGGCTTTGTACTGTTTTTAATGCCTGTTTTTCCATGTTTGTCTCCAGCTGAACTGAAATAACTCTCTCTCTCTCTTTCTTTTCCCTCCTTGCGTGCCTTCCGTGCCCAGAGTTCCCTGTAAACTTTTCATTCTTTGATTCCATTGAGAACTACTGTTAGTGTGTTTTGCATGAGGTAAACGAAGCGCGGCCTGGTGGCGGCATGACACGCAGCGCATTCACACCCACACGCATCTGGGAAAAGACCCCTGCACACACACACGCACGCACATACTCGTCTGTGAATAACCCCCCTCCTCGGTCCTCCCTCGAAAGCGCACCAGGATGCATCTAGCCTTGTAAAATCTCCCGCGGGTGCATCTTGAACCTTGAATCAGGGTGTGTGTGTGTCTGTGGCGTTTCTGACTTTTCTGCTCACTTGGCTCCGTTGTGTGTGTGTGTGCGTGTGTGTGTGACGCCCTCCATCCTCCAGACTGTTGATTCAGCCTCTGAACGCTCTCTGAGATGTGCTCCTTCCCTCCCACACCCGGGACAGTGTTAGACAAGACGGCACAAAAGTGACGGAAGACGCCCAGTTAGAGCTCAGACCTGCAGACGTGACCTGGCGACCTCTGTCGGGAAACGCTGAACCTCGGCACGCGGCCGAACTGGCGCGTTCCCAAAGTCAACATCCCTTCATTCCATAGTTGGAGCACTGATATCAGGAATCTCAGTCCCGGCAGGGTGCCGATCTCAGCGACGTTCATCAGGGTTAGATTATTTTTTCATACAATAAATTAGATTTTAAATACTTTTACGCATCAGGGGAATTTTGTATATATTTTAATGACTTCTGGAGCAGAAACAAGTGTTTCTTATGTTCCTGCAGGATTTGTAGAAAGTCCTGAAATTTAGAGAAAGCTGAAGCTGGACTCGATTCAAAGGCGCGCCGATCGACACAAAGTCTCTTGTACATAAAGTCTCGCTGTTGAAAGGGGGGGCGCTCGGTCACAAGCCGCTCTAAAGCCCTCCGTCTCTTTTGTGCCGTCTCTCGGGTCAGCGCTCGTCTCCCGTCGCCGCTGTCTCATCGGTCCCGCCGAACGGGCGGCATGACGTCATCTCGCTCTCCTCTCATTGGTCCGGGTCCCCACAGGTGGCAGTCGAGCCCAGGAGAGCTCCACAGAAGAGGAGGCTCGCGGGTAGCGCACGTCTGTCTTCCTGCTGTGGGGGGAGGAAAAAAAAAAAGCGCAAACAAGCCCTCCAACCGCGTAGAGATGATAGGTGCACTCTGAACGCTGAATCATCCATGGCTGGAAACGCTGTTTTTGGACAAGACTGGAGTGAGAGTGGGTTCGTTCGCCTCTAAAGTAGATCTAAACTTCTGTTCTCACCACCCATTCCTCTACGTGCTGTCGTCCAGATTATTTTATGTTGTTTTATACACTTTGAAATATATATATATATATATATATTTATGTATATACATTATAAATTAATATTATTTTAATTTGGCAGTGCCTTTCTTCCAGGTTTAGCCTTTTTGTACTAAATTCTGCATTTCCACTCGGTCTGTGTGCCAAAGCTGTGTGTGTGTGTGTGAGTGTGTGTGTGTGAGTGTGTGTGTGTGCGTGTGTCCGTCCATTTCAGACATGAATCAGACCGACGCGTTCGTTCATTCATAGCCGCTTTCTGCATGAAACGCGGGCGCTGATGGCGGTGCGAGGCTGCGTCGGAGGAGATCGGTCCCCCCCCGCCCCCCCGTGTCGAGCGGCCCCCGTCAGCAGACGCGGGGTGTGGGCGGCCGAAAACCATCTCAAGTCCCGGCCCCAGATTCCGGTCGGCGCGTAAGTCGGCGTTCGACCAAAGGCGGGTTGATGTTGCCAAAGCGAAGTTAAAAGAGGCCGTTTCTTTTTTTGAATCGATTCGTGGACCTCAAGTGAACTTAAATAAGCTCCATTCGCAGCTCTGAGTTTCTCTCATCAGTCCTGAACCTGCACAGTTAGGAAGCTGCGTGTGTGTGTGCGTGTGTGTGTGCGCGTGCGTGCGTGTGTGTGTCTGTGTGTGAGGGTGGGGGCACGTACTGGCCGGCCTGAAGGATTGTCCTGCACGAAAAAAAAAAAAAAATCACGTTCTTCTTGAAAGACGGACCTTTCCCTCGTAGGAAAGCGTCTCGTGGAAACTGCCAGCAGGTTGTGGAGATGGCTCTGAGCTCCACCTCCAACCTGAAAAGGTCCAAAAGCTCGTCTTTAATCATGAACGCCCGCCCACGCCAGCAGCTCCCCTCCACCCTCCGTCTGGTCCACCGAGAGTCAACCTTCTTCTCATCGGTCCGTAGAAACCTTTAAGATATCCGTCTTCAGATTGTGTCTCGTCTTTGTCCGGTGGTGTTCCGGTGCGTCCTTCTCAAAGGTGTTTTATAGTTTCTTCATCTCGGAAGTGGGAAGTATGCATAAAGGACAGCGTGGTCAAAAAGACTGACTTGCCTAATAAGTGTGCGCACCGTGTGTGTGCGGGAATATTCCAGTGTTGTCTTCTTATACTGAGTGAAACACGTCTACCTTCAAACACCAGTCAGTATCAAATGCTCAGACATTTTTAACGGACTGTAGAATGCAAAAACAAAAAACAAAACAAACATATTCTTGTAGGCTTGAGAATGTTGCTGACAAATTGCTGGAGCTCGAATTTTGTTTTTTTATTTCATGATGTGAAGGTAAAAATCAGTTTCCTAAAAATGTCCCTAATAACGAGATAGCATTCTTACCATGTCTTACCACCTTTTTTTTTTTTTTTTTTTAAGATTTTAGAAAAAGATTTGAGATATATATGTATTTACATACATATAATGCGTATTTGCGAATAAACGTGTATGTATATTTCTGTTTTTGCCCAAATTGCCCAGACAGTTTCTAATTGTTTGCTTAAAATGGTCAAAGCAACAGGAGAAAATAGTGCCTTTGTTTGGGTCTGCAGGACTATTTTCAGGTGAACGCATTCACATTTGACTCCGGTGACAATAGGATGATTTCTGTGGATGTCCTTTAAATGGTTTTAGGCGGTTGGACACAGAATAAAATATATTTAATACTGAGTAGATGTCCACGCACCTCGCACACGTGGCGAGAACATTGGTTGCGGTTTCATTTTTATATTTAACGTATTTTTAAGCCTGTACTTGCCAGTTCCCCACACCTGTCTGTGTCTGCTTGCTGGCTTTTGCGAGGACCACATTTTAGAGTTAAGTTGTACATACTGACCCAGAAGAATTAAAAAAAAAAAAAAAAAAAATCTCCCAAACCTGTGTGTACGTGTGTATTTCAGTTGTGCTGCAAAGGCAGCAGAAGGTCTCACCATTTCTTCACGTCAATAACTTTAAGCCATTGTTGCATGTGTGAGTGTAAACATGTGGGAAAGGTCTTGAAACGACGCCCTCTGCGTAACGCGCCCATCGCACGGAGGGGAAATGGCTCCCTCGTGTTGGCAGGATCAGAACACTGTTTTAAGGGAATTTTTCAGGTCAGTTTTAAGGCAATACTCACACGTACGCGAAGACCTTGAGAGCTGCTCATCTGGTCTGCAGATAAACTGTAAAAGTCTCTGTGCCATGTTGGCTTTGGCCCTCCAGCATCTCCTTGTGTTTCCATCCTATTCCCTCTCTTTATTTCTTAGATTCCGAGTACGTTTTGTAGCTGTTTATTTCTATTTTACATACATTTCCATTGACAGAAGCATGAATGTAAAAATATAATCATCACCTTGTCCTCCTTAGTTGAGAAGTATGTAAATATATGATTCTTTGATAGAACATCACTTCAGGACGTAGTTTGTAGGTGATCAAGTTCAGATTTCAGGTACAATGCTGTTACCACACGTGTTTAACCAGACCTTTTTAATCATTTCCCTTTGTTGTCAAGGTTACATTTGTATAGAATTCTATGTTTTATTTGATTGTGTTATATTGAGAATGCCACCAGTTTTGGGTGCATTGGAATTTGTTGCATTTAACACTTTCAGTAATCCGATTTCTTAGGAAATAAACTCAATCTTCTTCTAAACGAGTTCTTTTGTGCATTTTTCCGTAGACAAAACACAATATAAAGACTGTAGAGGATGAGTGTTTACGGCTGTGGTTCCATAAGCGGCCACTAGAGGGGGACATAGGCTGCGCATTTCCTGAGCCTGCAGAATATTTTGTTATTTGCAGTTATTCACACAGTCGTTGAAGAATGTCCAGTCTTTCTATTATTTCCCTTACATATTACCTTTTTATTATGTGTCCTTGATGTACTTCCAGGTGGTCAACTAATTGAGAAAATGAATGTTTTAAAGCTGTTTGAGGGTGAGTCCAAAGATTTTCTTTCAACGCCACAGCTGCTAAAGTCAGTGCCGGTTTGTTGTAACCAAAGTCGGTGGAGGCACCACCGTGGTTTGCATGTAGCTTTGGAGATTTTATACTTTGCTAAACTGGGCTGCACAGGGAGACTTTATGATTTCACTATTGAATCATTTATAATCTGTTCACATTCTTGTGACAATACCAATATTCTAATAGTTGCACACGTTAGAAGTGTTGACTAATCCAACCTCACTGTAACTGAGTATAAATGTTAAATGTGACCCTTGTTGTAAAGTCAAAAACCCTCTATTAATTGCTAGCATAA
This sequence comes from Lagocephalus sceleratus, assembly GCA_911728415.1. NCBI lineage: Eukaryota > Metazoa > Chordata > Actinopteri > Tetraodontiformes > Tetraodontidae > Lagocephalus > Lagocephalus sceleratus. The sequence continues at coordinate 4,714,410 of CAJVRN010000148.1, forward strand.
CCCTATTAAGAAGTATGTCATAATATCACATGTCACTTAACTTTTAGTGGTTAATGAATATTAATATTATCTAAGTGTTTCATGATGTGTGCAACCAGAATAATAAATGATTAGTTGACGCTTTAGTTCTGCATTGATATACCCCTGTGACATGTGACCTAAATATCAGTTCATAATAGAATCAGCCAATCAGGGACAGAGCTTTGGACGGCGTTGTCCTCTCATTGGTTCCACCAAAGAGTGTTTCCATGTTGAAGTTTTTTTTTTTTTTTGCCTGTTTCTGGACTGATTGTGCGCTAGGCTGCAGAGTTGCTGAGCTCTGCAGTGCACGGCTGCCTCCAGTGGCTCACGAGGGGGACCTTTAATGAGGAGAGCAGAGGCTGAGGAGGTCAAGAGCTGACGAAGAGGAGAACACCACGCGGAGACCGTCCCCGTCCTTCCACGCAACACACGCGTGCACGCCCTCCCCGAGGACCCAGGCAGGCAGCTGCAGCACGGAACCAGAGAAAGATGGTGCAGTCAAGCTTTGAGGTCAATGACATCACACACATCTGTGACCCCCCCCCGCTTCTCTGGAAGTGTGTGAGCACGTATATGTTCCACTCATGTGTGCATACACACTTGCTTCATCAGTTACCAACGGCAAGGAAAGTGAACACTCACATGAGTCAGAGGGCCTGGTTTGTGTGTGTGTGTGTGTGTGTGTGTGTGTGTGTGTGTGTGTGTGTGTGTGTACATTCTCAGCACATGGCAACAGAAGCTAAATATAGCCTCAGCACAGCAGGATCATGCTTCCTATTGCTAACGTCGGATCTTCCCTGTCGGGGTCCCTGTTTTCTCTGCTTCCTTCAAGCGCATTCATCTCTCTCCTCTTCCTCTTCGTAGGATTCTCTTATTCCCTTTATGCTTCCCTCTCTTGGATTTTCTCCCTAAATATCATAAACAGGTTGTGCTGTTTTAGGCGATCCCTCCGCCTGTCTTGGAAGACTCACTAGTCCTGAAAGCTGCAGAAATAACGGTAATAAAACATGTCATCGGAAATCAGCGCATCTGCATATTAACATATTAATGACAGAGAAAATGCTTTTTATTAACAATGGATGAATTTTGTATTGTTGACGAGCGGAAACACCAACAGATCTGAAAATAGATCATTGTTGATGTGGTGGAAAAGCTCGGAGTAATTAAAAAGGTCCCTGGTCCATTCAGACCCAACTAATCTATCGTAGAGGCTAAAGCAGGCTTTTTATGTTATTAATGCATTTATATCTTTTTTTTTTTTTATATTACAGCTCCCTCCCTCCCTCCCTCCCTCCCTCCCACGCTCTCCCTCTCCCCCTCACGCACGCGGGGGGTCATCGAGGTCAGTTGGGGCTGATTACTGCAGGACGGTAATGGAGGAGTAATGGAGTTTGTGGCGTAATCCTGCTTCATTTAGCACATCGCCCGCGCAGATATTATATCACTCACATGGCTGACCTGGAGGCGACAGAAGGGAACGAAGGGAGGTCAGCGGGTGTTCCAGGATGAATGTTTAGTACTGAAATAATGCGTGTTAATGAGTCTGTTTGGTGTGTAAAGGCAGCACTTTAAATATCTGATACCTGCCACGGAACATCATTTTTATCTGCAGGGAGGAAAAATATGTGTGTTAATAGCTGCTAATTATCCCTCCTCTATCCATCAGCTTTTAAACCTTTAACTACAGACACATACGGGGGTTACAAAAGCTTTTACAGTGAGGAAACGTGCGAAGCCGCAGCACTCCTACCTTCATCAATATCCTGCAAAGTCCCAGTCTGATCTGATTTCACGCCATTTTCATTTCCACTGGAAATCAGCGTAAATGATTTGTTCTGTTTATCCACGGCAGAGGGCTGTCGGCTCTCATTAAAGCGGGAGCTGACATCTCACCTCAGGGCCGGGGAGCGACGCTGCCCTGCGTTGATGATATTACACGCGGTGCATCTGCTTAGATCTGCACCCGCGTGGAGGCCTCATTAGAGGGAGCACTAGTTGAAGGCCCCTCCAGGATCGGCTGCACTCCCACCAACATGAAATATTTCTTTTCAAATGGAAGTGACTTTTACATTACTTTTGTCTTGATGAACCTCTAAAAAGGTCTTCGATGGAATACGGGCTGCAGATGAACTACTTTGAACCCAGATTAATGGAGGTCACAGAGACCCACACCCATGAGTGGAAGCGTGGGGGGATGAGTCATAGAGTTGGACACGCAGACAGGACGCGCATATTTTTAGATGCACGTTTATTCTGCCCAACGATATCATCATAGCTGGTGTCTTATTAAAGACCTGCAACCTCACCTGAGGGTCCAGTAACCAGAATTGGTGGAGATGTGTGTGGTTTCGGTGCAGACGGGACGTGGCCAATAGCCCGCTTAGTAATGAACATCCCCCGACTTTCCAGGCTGGTTGCAGGACGTCTGCAGACTGACCTCGCGTTGTCTTTCTCTGTTCTGGTGAGCTCGCTGGGAGGCTGCCAGCTAGGGAAGGATGCTTCCAAGGATCCGTCATTTCATCCTGGTTCGGCTGCATCATCCTCGCGGGCAGGTCCATGAACAGGTTTTCCTCAAAGCTGTATCAGAATGGACACAATATGGATATAAATGAATACAAATGAAAGATCGATATGTTTGTCACTACTCCAGACCAGGGGTGTTTGAAACCAGGCCTCCAGGGGTGTTTGAACCCAGGCCTCAGGGGCAGTCATCCAGGCAGGTTTTCTGTCCCCTGAGGCTGAGAGTGACTCTCAACAGCCCCCCCCCCCACCTTGGAAGGTCACTCTGCTGCCCTGGAGGCCTGGTTCCAACATCCCTGTCTCCTCTGGACGCTAAGGCGACATCTAGTGGTGAGGTTGAAGATGGAAAGGAGCTGATCCTCCAGTGGAGGAGAAGCTGCTGAGGAACACAAAGGCTCTCTCTGTCTTCAGTAATTCGTCGGTTCCTTCAGGGCTGCTGACTCTCAAAAGACTCATTCTAAGATGATGATAAAGAATATAAATGACATGATGGACATCGTGTGTCACTCTGACCATAAATAAAAAATCCTGCACAGTGGAGCCTCTCACGGCTGAGGGAATCACCGTAACTCAACCGGATTAAAAAAAAAAACGATGTCAAACTCTGGCGTAAACTTTGTTTCACACTCTGAGGAGCTGGAGAAACTGGGAGATGGTAAGTTTTGTGTTGTGTGAGTCAGCAGCCTCTCAGCTGACCCGTCGCAGAGTGACCACACTCCCTTCATTGTGTTGGAAATGGTAAGGTGTTTGTGGAGACGTGTGCGTAATGGCACAAACATTCTGTCCGAACAATGAGCACAATGTCCGCATGCAGCAATAACATCACAATAAAGAAGAAACGTGTTGCAGAAATAGTAACTTGCTCAATCATAACGTTGGAAGACCTGATTAGATTCACTAATCCTCTCTATCTCAGCTCCAGATGTTGATTTAGCTCTTAAACCTGCTGCGCCGTGGTTACTAAAATCCTCTCTGACAGCTTTACAGGGCTGCACTCGTCCACAGTCGGCTGAGAATTGGACAAGAAGGAGCAACAACCCAGCCAGACTATACTGTGAAAAACATGTGCAGGCAGTACGATGACATAACGAGGTGAGATTCCATCAGATGGACCCAGAAACAAGACGGAGAACGCATAAAGACCATAAAGAGAGTTTAAAATACAGCCCACAGGTCGGCAATGCAGGCGAAAACTGCAATTATTTGCCCATCAATCACATTTTTCACTCCGAATTTGATTTGATTCAGCGTCCCGGTGACGACGAGTTACATTTAAATTTCAAAAAAAGCATGTTTTTGGTGAAACGTCGGGAATTTAAATGGAAAGCAGCTGGGCGGAAGCGGGGCGATTTTCAAAATAGAAGCACGCCCCGATAGACTCTTAATTTGGGACTGAAACCATTGAGGGGGCCGTCACCTCCACGGCGCACGCAAGCCTAACTCTCCACTAGTTACGCAGCGTTTTGTGGCAAACAAACCAGCCACGACGGGCACCCTCGCCTCCAGACCTGCAGGTTCCTGTTCGGGGGAAGTCCCCGGTACCTGCCGCATGTTCTTGGGCTACACGTGAGGACAATCACACCGTTGTACAGTCTGGCAGTGAGGCCCCGACGCAGCTGACTCCTTGACCAGGAATGTCAAGTCTGTCGGAGGCCTCCCACATTAAAATAGCCAGCGCGCCCTGTCAGCACGGCCCGGCTGCACATGCATGGGTGCCCAACAGCTGCCATACTGGGAGAGCTGCTGGGCGGGAGTGCTCATGGGAAACCGGGAGGAAACGGCCCGGCCGGGGAAGGAGGGCAAGACCACCCCTTCTGGTTCCTCACGCAGGAAACAAGTTCGGCTCTGTGCGCCGCCACGACGTATGCGGGTCTCCCGGGCGCGCTGGAGGACGAGGCTCTTGCGTCTGGACAAGCCACCGCGACGAAACGGCGCGTCGAGCCGATTTGGATCCGGGAGCGAGCTCTCGTTGCGCGCCGCCGCTCCCCGCACATGCGGGCCGCGTCAGCTCCACGGGCAGCTGCAGAGGAGGGGGGCAAGTGTGGAGCAAACACACACACACACACACACACACACACACACACACACCCCTCTGCTCTGGAACGGCCCATCTCTCTTTTTTTATTTTTATGAGCAAAAAAGAATGTGGTTCTCAGAGAAGCCGTGAAGTTATTAATAATCGTCACAAAGACGTGCAATTTGCTCAAGAGAAGCAGCAGAATGTCGTAAATGTGCTCAAAGTTCACCATTTGAAGGCCTTAACGGGGGCTATTTTTTTTTGGGGGGGGGTTTTGGGGGTCATTACGCGAACAGTTGTCCGATTAATGCGGCCAAAATGTCGCTTTTCATTCAAAGGTCTTCCTCGGGTCTAATGAGTAACAGGTGTGTGGAGAAAGCCATCCTCATCTTCTTCACTTGGGATCCAGCGGTGGCCCCGGAGCCTCTCCAGCTGTGTTTCGCCCTCATTTGGTGTCTGTTCAAATGCCCCCCCCAACGCGAAGGGGGCGATAATCCCGCTGGCGCGTTTGGGATTTCTCCACGAACGCCGCGATCTTAGCCAAGCACCGAGGAAGAACCCTCAAAACAGTGATCAGTCGCTCCAATCTGCAGGGTTTAAGAATACAGAGCCACAAAACCAACGTTGATTCAAAGTTGTTTTAATATACTTTCACTCTGGGGAAACCAAAATAAAAAATTATCTTGAGATTTGAGTCACAACTTTGTCTTAAGAAATGATCCTTTTTTTTTTTTTTAGGCATTAAATTCCTTTACATAATACATATTCATTTATAAGTATTTCAAAATATGTTTTGCTGGTTTATTCAGTAATATTTTTTTTTCCTATAAGTAGAATCTCATCTTAATATAGTCCTCCTTTTGAAAACAGAACAAAAAAAAACATCCATCAGTGTGTTTCTGTCCAGGGTCTTCGCGTGTTGTTAGTTGTGTCAGAAAGTAGTCCGTCCGGTTCTGACCACGACAAAGAGGCCGATGGGAAAAACTGCGGTCTGCGTGTCAGCAGAGCGGGAAGAAGTGGGGGGGGGCAGAGAGAGAGCCGCCACCACACACGCACCCCCCCAGCATCGGACGCAGCGCTCCTGTGTGAATGTCAGATATTTGGACCCTCGCAGAGGCATGTGGAGCAAAAGTCCCACATGTGTTGGTGCTGTCCCACGTGGAATGGTGGTGGCGGTGGTGGTGGGTGGAGGGGGGGGGGGCACGAGACAGCCTTCTCCCCATGTGTTGGCTTTCCCAGCTGTCGCCATGCAGCACCAGAGATGCTCCGGCTCGCTTTCACTGTCCGAATCCCTCCGAATAAAAATCACCCGCGCTCGGGACGGCGGGCGCACGTGCATCGCCACTACCTGCGACCCCCCCCACCCTCCACTTCTACCATGACATCTGTAGGTGACACTGAAACTGCTGTGCTCTTTGACCTCATCTGTTGGCAAACCAGAAGTCTTTGCGGCCCCCTCCAGCTCATCTGCCTGACCTGCTTCAAACCCCACAAACTGCCCACTGAGGAGAGACCTGGACTGGAACAGGAACATGGATGCTACTTCTCTCCTTAAACCAAGCAAGGAAAACATCTTAATCGGTTTGACTCCTCACCCTTTAATATAACCTATGATGCAAACACGAAAGCATTCATTGGCCTTGTTTCTTGATCAGAAAAACCAATCTGTTGGTTCTTTTTTATTTTTTTCCTCCTCTCTTGTAATTACAATAGACATCTTTTTTTTCCCCCTCTCTCTCTCTCTACCTCTCTCTCTCAGCCAACGAGATTTATCTCATTTACACATATTATTCCACTTTCAGAGATTCACACAACCACTTCAACCCTCAACCCTACGAACTTTAGGATAATACACCAAGATTTCCCTGAACATGTACTCTTGTTTTTGTCTTTTTTTTTTAAACGCCACAATACTTTAGAAGGCTATTACAGCACGATTTGTCATGCACTTTAATTTTCAAAATATCCCTATGCTTTAGATCTGTCGTGTAGCTGTACTAAGAGCGTTTTGGAGTGATTCTCAGTCGTCATCCACGTCATCTCCATCGGACTCGTCTCTCCTCTCGTACATTTTATCCCTCTGCCTCTCCTGGATCTCCTTCATCTCCTCCGCGTATCTGCAGAAAGCCCCGCCGAATTTGCTCCAGGCTTTGAAGGGGATGGTGATAGAGTTCCTGTAGCTGGGCTTCACCTCGCTCACCCGCAGGAACACCCCGTATTTGTTGGACCCCACGTCGAAGAAGAACCGCTTGGAGTCCACCATGATGGAGGTGCCCTCGGGGAGCTCGCTGTAGCCCCCGGCCGCCAGGCCCCCGCTCAGCTCGTCGTCGTCTCCCCCGTAGTCGTCTATCAGCTTGGCCAGGGCGTCCCTGAACTCTATCAAGCCCTGGGCCGGGAGGGCGATGGTCTGGCCGGACAGCATGCCGCCCACGGGGCCCCCGACCCCGAAGCCCGGTCCGCGGTTAACGGTCTGCCGGATCCGCAGGAACCTCCCCCGCTGGTTCTCCTTCAAGTCCAGGTAGTATTTGCGGTTCTCCCGGACGAGGAACTCGCTCTTGAGCGCCCGCCTCGGCCCGCCGTCCTCCCCCGCGCTGGCCTGGGCTATCTGTTCCGGGCTGCTAGGCCCCAGCTGGGCGTAGTGCTCGATGAAATCCCCGAGGTAGTCGCGGAACTCCGCCGCCACCGACAAGGAGAGCGTCAGGCGACTCTTGGAGCCCCCGGCCCCGACCTCCGCGATTTTGATGAACCTGCCCTTGCTGTTCTGCTTGACGTCCAGGTAGAAGCGCTTGTTCTGGATGTCCAGGCGCTTGGACGCCAGCTCCTGGGTCTCCTGGTCCCTCTGGAAGCCGCCTCCGCCGCCTCCCCCGCGCTCACTCCCGCTGTCTCCATCCGCCATCTTCAGCTCCACCATTCGGCTTCTGCCCCTCTCTCCTGCGTAGCTGCGCCCCGCGCGGTGCCTTCACGCTCGCCGCCGCTGCGCCCGGACGCCCGCGCCGCGATTGGACGGCCCCCGGGGACGCCGCCCTCCCATTGGTCGGCGCGCCCGTCAATCAGGCGCCTGGAAAAAATCTCTCCTCGGCGATTGGCCCGCGCGGGGCGTTGCGTTCACATACCTCTTGTTTTTTTCAACAACACTTTTAAAATCTATTGCAAAATACACACACGATCTGTCGGAATAGTGGGGTGTTTTTATTGTTGTTTTTATTTTTATTTTTATTATTTGTACAAAGCCGTTAAGCCATGGAAAATGGAAGAAGCCAATGGCTTTCCTATTGCGTGAAATAATGCAAGTGACGTTTAAGTAAATAGTATTTATATGTATTTACGATCACTAAATTGTCCATAGCCTGATATATATTTTCAACATTTACTGGAATATCAAAGTTTATTACACTTGTTTTACTCGAAGATGCGGGAGGTAATTGAAATCTGTGCAGCCGGGAGGCTTGTTGTACCCTTTTCTGTCTGCAGATGACAGCAAAGATACTTTTACCTGGCGTGTCATGCATTTGCGCGTAAACACTTGTGTGTAAACATTATTTACATGCAAAGGCTGAGGTTTACACGCAAAGGCTGAGGTTTGGTTTTCCACTGGATCCCGGTGTCAAATGCATCAGCTACTGCATTCTTCTGCAGCTCTTTATTTCACTGTGTATTCTCGATATTATGCTGGTCTTACGAGTAATTCGTTTTTAAGAGCCTCTGTATACTAAAACTGTGCTACAGTAGTTTAAATATTTGCAGTAACGCAGAGGTTAAAAGAAAAAAGTGAGATTGTTTAAACTATATTCAATCACATACACTTCACAGTCTCTAGCAAAGTCTAGAAAAGGCCCAAGCACAAGTGTTTCCAAAAATATGACACTATTGTCACGTCCAGAAGGTAAGGATAGTTACGTTGTCGTGTGTCCGGTCTTGTGGTTTCCTGTTTTATTTTGTAATTCTTACACCCCTCTGGTTCCAGGTAAGCTGCCCCTACCCATGGTCTCATCTCGCCCTGATTGTTTCCACCTGTTCCCCATTACCTGCTGGATGGATATAGTCTGTGTCCTCCCTTTGTTCTGGCCCAGTTCGTCTCGTCTGGATCGTGTGAAGAGTTGACGTCCAAGCCCGATACAGTTAAGTCAGGTTGTGATTTTCTTTGATGCTCTTCTTCTTTTCTTTTCTCTGACTGGCCTCACTTAGACTGAGTGTTTCTTGTTTATAGCTCTTCCTCCCAGTCAGTGATCCTGTGTAATGTGGTGTAATTTGTTTGTTCCTCATGAACGGTGATGTTGATTTGCTTCTTTTCATTAAAAGATTGATTATTTGTATTTTTTTGAGTCTTGAGTCGTGCATTTGGGTTCACCTTCGAGCCCGGTCGTGACAGCCTTTTCCATTGTGACATCCGTTGCAGTTGCTGGTAGTGGCGTTCATTCAGATGAGTGGTCTTCTATCACTTTCAGTTCTGCATTATTGTTGCCAATGGTAACAGAGGAGTTGCGATGATGTCATGTTCTTAAAATATCAGTGGAGACACACTTTAATTTTCATCTTGATCTTGTTGAAATGTCCAAATCCCTCATGACTCAGGTTTTATAATGTATCAAAAAGGGGGGAAAAAATTACATTTAATAAATGAATCCATTAAATTTGTCATGTACAATGTGAAAGCGACTCTGAGACTGACATTAAAACCTCAAACATTTGTTTTCATAAAGAATTTATTTTCAGTCTGATTTCACAGTGATACACAAATGGAATAAAACACTTATCAGGTTAAAGTTTAAATAAATTCAAACTGTACATCAGTTATAATACATTAGTCTTAGATATTGCACAGCACCCTGTTTGAGTCACGTTTCAAGCTTGGAGTCGAGCTTGACCACGGAAGTGGAAGCACGAGCTCTTCAGTAATACTGCGGGTAGGCTGGGTAGGAGCCCATCAGCGGCGCCGTTGCCGGGGGCATCACGACTCCTGGGAGACTGCTGTACTGGTAATACGAGTCTAGAGGCAGAGCGGGCACACTGGGCAGGGCTGGGTTGTACTGCAGGCTGTGCGGGTGAATGTAGGGGGCTGCGGCGGGGCCCTCGGCTGCTGCTGCAGGGGCGAACCTGGGGTAGGGCCCCGGGCGGTAGGCCTGCAGCTCGGGGTAATGCATGAACTGAGGGACGGCGTTTGCCTGGCAGGCGTGAGCCAGCGCGTCCTGCATTGTCCTCTTCAGCTTCATCCTCCGGTTCTGGAACCAGTTCCTGATCTGAAAGGTTGAGAGAAATTCATGAGGACACAAATCCCAGCTGGATGTGAAACTTTTTTTTTTGCGTAGAAGATAATCAGTGAAATGAGTCTGGGGTTTTTACCTGTTTGTCCGACAGATTGAGCTTCTTGCACAGCTCGGCCTTGTCTTGTGTTCCCAGGTAAGCGTTCCTCTTGAAGGCTCTCTCCATGCTGCAGATCTGCTCCGCCGTGAAGGCCGTGCGAGGCCTCCTCCCCGGCGGGGGGGACGGCGGCGAGGAGGCTGCGCCGTGCTCTGCTGGGGCGGAGGGCGAGAGGGAGCGGCCTCCTTCGCTCTCGTAGCCGGAGGTCTCCTCCTCTGTCCCACTGCTGAAGCCTGCCTCTGTGGCCGCTGGAAGACAAAACACAGGCCTGTTAAATTCTGGTCTCCAGCACAACAAAAAGAGGCAGCAATGATCTAATTTATCATGAATAGTAAAACAAAGATAGTAAATAGGACAATGAGAACGTGAAATAAGTTTAGTAATATGTCCTCATTAGGTATTACAGCTTCACCTCTCTTGCCCCAAATTAACAATAATTAAGAATAAATAAAGCTGTATTCATGCAATAAATAGTCTTATCTGAACATTGAAGCCACATTTAGTAAAAACAGTAAATGGCTGTGCTTACCTTGATTACTGTGGGAGATTTGGTGCTGGTTGAAGGTTTTCGGGCTCTGATTCCTGCTTGCTTCAGGTACATTTTCAGACCTCTGCCTGCAGTAAAAACCAGGTAGGGACTCTGCGTGTGTCCCACAGGCGGCGGGTCCGGAGAGGGCGTTTGTCCCTGCAGACTGGCTGCTCTGTGCCATCCACTCGATTGAAAAATGTCCCCTCATGGCTGCGGGAAAGTATCCGTTTGTCCAAATCTGAAGGGGTGAAAAAGCCGAGCTCCAACAGGTTCCAGAAGTTTGCTGCTGGTGAAGTCCTGACTGTCCTCTGAGCACAGCTTGCCTGGATTTATAGGAGGTGCCCCCCACCTCATCTGAGCCCCGGTCAGCCCAGAGATCAAAGCGCACATCCTCCCCTCCCTCAGTTTTCACAACTAGAGTAATTAAGACGTCTCATTCAGTCTCAATGAAGCTGTTACAACAAGGCTCCAGTGAGTCTGGGAAGGACCCCCAACACCTCCTCCTCCTTCCTGCCTCCAAAAGATAATCCACACACCTCATCCCAGAGTATCATCACCTCAACATCAATGCTGTAAATAAACGCAAATATCGATGCTTTACAGCAGCACTCGGGTCAAAAGTCCAAAATCCAACACCGAAGACTGAAAAAAAATCACTAATGTAGAAATACAATGTTAAAATGTATGTATTTACAGGCAAAAAGATGCAGCTAATTTATTTTGAAGATCTCACAACATTCATAACATCAATCCATGGAAAATGTTGCCAGCAAGGTTATTGTATACTCTCAGATCATTTAATTTAGATGAATGAATGACTTGCTTGGTCTATTTTTAAGACAAAAGTAGAAAAAAGGCTTTTGCATTACAAGTATCTATTCTCTATACATTATTGAATCCTCAGTTTGTAGGAAAACTACTACATTGAAAAGTGTTTTTCCTCATGAGCCGATGTCTTTGTCTTCCAGCGGCTCATCAGTGGAACGGTGACGGTGCTCAGGCCTTTATCAGCAAATCAGTCTGTGATTGCTTCAGAAATGTATCCTCTGCTGGCGAAGCTCCGTTCTGAAAGGAGGGCAATTGCAATTGCTTTCAGGGCAATTAGCAATACAATAAACAGTGAGTGATGGCAATGGCTAATCCGGGATGATCCCCAGATTAAAGGGAAACTGCCTGGAAATATGAAATTCAAGGGTTTACAACAACAAGCCCTCGTTATTTGATCAGACTACAATCAAGAGACCACATTTACATCAACAGACAAGGCCGCATTAACAAAGCAAAACTGATATCTATGATATACAAAGAAGAAAAACTAGTCCTAGGTTTTATTTTACAGGAATGCGGAATAAAAATACTCTGATGAATCTTTGATTAAACACAGTAGAAGGACGTAAAACAAAAAAAAGTCTCACTGAAAATACACTTATTTTATCTGTTCCCCCAATTGAATTGTGTCGAATATAAAGGAAGACAGGACGTCGCAGATGTGTGTGAGGGTTTTAGTGATGAGGAGGGATCAGCCTAAGTGGCCGATAACGACCTGGAGATGATCGATGACCGATCAGCCCCTCCCGGCTGAGCCGCGCTGGCACCGACGACGCATCCAGGCGCTGTTTTGTGTGCAAATGCTGAGGACCCTATGCGGGTTTTAAAGGATTAGTCTTGTAAATCAGAAACGGTCCCATTGGTAAGATAATGAGGGAGATCAGACTGCTGAAAGGACCCAGTCACGGGACCTCCACGCCTGTGCGCGCTCCCGAGACCTCCGGGAGAAGTTAACAAAAACGTATTTATTTACGCTTTTCATCCTCTCTTCAAAATTGCAAATCGCACCTATCTTGCCCAACGCCCAGGGAGAATTTGGGGGTTCAGGGGGCTTGCTCATGGAACCACAGTCCAGGGATTTGGACCGGCGACCTCACAAGCCTGGTGTAACCATCATTTAATTCCTTCTGCAGAGAGAACACTGATGTTAAATAAACCCGTGGAGAGGGCGTGAACGCGTAAAAGGGGCCGATTACAGTAAGATGGAAAAATAAAACTCCAAAAAGTTTTCTGTGAACATTTTCCACACTTTCGAAGTCATGAGGAGAGTTAAAGGAAGTTCTTGAGATAAAAGTCATGATGGTGGTGCAGGCTCTAAAAATACACACACACACACACACACACACACACACACACAGGGTCTGGTGTCCTGATAAACACTCTCACTGACACACATGATTAAAAGTTTAAAATCATTCCATGTTTATCGTTAATCCTCATATTGATCTGTGTTTCAAACACCAACAGCAACCCCTCGGTGTCACTAAAATACACTTTTTTTTTTGAAGTTTCCCATCAGTCAAATAGCAAATCTCTCCCAGAGACAGACGCAGTTGATGATAATAAAATATGATTAGTGAGACATTGTTGTCATGGAGCTCCGTTTGTCAAACGCAGACTGACCACATGTGGCTGCTGCCGTTATTTTTGTCCGTCCGTCTGTCTGTCTGTGCTCCACATCAAAGAGGTGCAGTCTGTCACAGACGAGGAAGAGCAGAGCGATACTCACCCAGCTCATTACAGAGCAGAGACAGAGGGCCAGAGATGGAGGTGACAAGGAGACAAATGATCGGGAGCCCTTTGAACTGTAAACTGGACCAATCAGCCGCCTGTTGTCTCCCTTCTCTTTTTGACATCGTCAGGAGAGGAGCTGCAGTCAAAGGTCGGAAAGACGGAGAGAGTGCGATCAGCAGCCGGAGCTGTCTGCTGGTTTCAGGCACTCATGAGGAAGAGAACAGCCTCCTCACGCAGCCGACATGGAGACTCTTTAATACGTTACAATCTGAGGTCACATTTGGACTTGAAAGCTCAATTTTACACAAATATGTGAACCCCCCCCCCCCCCCACATTTGCTTTAACTGTCACCCATCCCAGGCACATCTCTACAAAACAATCTAAGTGTAATAAAGGGAAACCCTGAGGGGTCCCTCTCCTTACATGAGAGAGAGAGATTGAGGTTATTCGGCATGATTTTGTAAAACTATATGTTAGATTGCATGCATCACTTCTAAATAAATGATCTGATATAAATAAATAACATAAACTGAGGCAAATCAGCCAAAAACATTGTATTCTTTGTCATTTAGGGCTGTAAATCATTGCAAATGGAGGCAATCCAAGATTTTTTTTCAAAACACAGATGACTAAAAGTGATGTTGAAAACAAAAACATGTAAAAGCTGGCACCACATAAGCAGTCTGTGCTGGACTGTTTACTGTTGCCGGTCCTAACCCTCAGGTAAAACAGCCCTCGGCGCTTTGGTTTGAAGGAAAATGTAAATTTTAGAATACAGACATTCGACGCCCCCCCCCCTCCTTCATGAGGGGAGTCGCAGCGCCTGCTCGTCCACCGGGACCAGTCCCGCTGGCCCCATCAAAGCAGCAGGAGCCTTTGATGAGGTTGATAGGGATCAATGGGACAGGGGAAGAGGCCTTAACTGACCGACTGCGTCACAGACGGGGCGGGCAAGTGCTGGAGACTGCCGGCAATGGAGATCAATGATCACTGGGCGTCACCACCGCCTTCATCTGCATAGAGGAATCCATTCAGCATCAGAGACACTCACGGCTGATGCATCAAGACTTTTAAGGCCTCCGTTTTTAAAGATTCGGGGGCAGGGGGGGGGGGGGGTAGCATCTGATGTGGGTGTGTTCAATTTTGGATAATTTGGAATCTCCCCTTTTAAAGGAAGCCTGTCTTTTCCAGATTAGTTCACGTTCTTTAAAACGAATGCAGGGAGGTTTGACGTAAAATCTGCTGTAATAAAGGTTCAGGAGGAGAAACTGAAGCCTCTCCACATTTCTGTGTATTTGGGCTTTTATATATTTCTCTCTATTTTAAATGAGCGTGAGCTGTAAGCCACAGACAGGACGTCTGGGAGACATTGATGAACTTAATGGCGTTGGGTTAGTACCAGACGATTGGGTTTTATCTGCTAAAAACACAATAAAGATAACCGGGGAGACCAAAGGAGATATTGGGTGATCTGAGCACCATCGAGTCGGGACATGTGTCTCCTGCAACCTCCTGTCAGTGCCCAGAGGTGGGGGTCGGAGGTGTGTTTGTGTCCATAACAGAGCTGCAAACAGGCCCATTAGAGATGAAAGGGCCTGAATGGAGCCAATCAAAGACGCACCCAGTGGGAGACCATTACCCCACAGACAGCAGAGGGGCGGCGCTGGGGCCGGCCTGCGCCAACGACCCCCCCCCCACCACCACCACCACCTCCTCACGGATACACACGCAGGATTACAGAGCGTCCTGCCGCATCAGCGCGCTCACATACACGGTATCTGCTCTGAGATGGAAGTAGCGCTGACACAAAGCAGATGTGGTCAAAGAGGGCTGGGAGCGCAGAAGTGAAATGGTGCAAGTAAACACAATTACACGGCCCACTGCCCTCTAATGAAAAGACGTGAGACCTGGAATAACCTGGAAGACCATGGAAAGTATGAAAACTCCTTGGACCATTTCACTTTTTTAGGAATCTTCTTTTTTTTTTGACCCCCCCCTGCAGGGTGCTGATTCCTTCACCCTTCGCCGGAGTGAATTTCCATAAGTTCCCGCTTGTCCTCCAGACTCGGAGTCTCGTCGGTGCGGGGCGACGTCTCCTTCTCCCTCGGAAACTTTTGTGTCACACATACGGTGTCAAAACCATTCAGGCGTCGACAGAAACGGAGTTACATAAAAAAAAAAAAAAAGAAACAACAAAAAAACCAAAGGATTTCCCCCCTGGTGCTGCACACGTGTGCTGATGCTCCTGTTGGCCGGTCCGTTCAAACACATCTCAAATTTAATTCTGCTAACGCGACTGAGCGCACATGTGAGAGGGCGGGTGATCGAGGAGAGGGAGGCGCGAACCCCGACACGTCCTTTGATGTTAAACTGGTATTTAGAGGTTAATGAGGCTGTTAGGAAGAGGTGAAGGGAAGTCCTGTGAATTCACACACACACACACGGGAAATGAGTCTGTAAATCTATCATATGGATTTGTAATCTTTAAATTGTGAGCAGTTTCAGGGTGGGATTTTTTTTTCTTCACTTCTCTGTGTTCTATATTTTTGTGTTTTTTGAGGTTGGAAAAAGTCTGCCGAGGCTGGATGATTGAGAAGGAGCCGTTTGTGTGTGTGAGTGTGTGTGTGTGTGTGTGTGTGTGTGTGTGTGTGTGCTGGCTGAAGCCTCAAACCTTCATTCCCACACAGCTTCTCTGCCCCGCGGTCTGTGTTCGGGTGAGTGCAGAGATGTGATGATAAGATAAGAACATCTGTGACTGGCACACAGGTGTGTTTGTGTGTGTGTATGTGTGTGTGGTATGTTACTTCTACACCGCCCTTAAACATACCAGGTTTAACTCTTCGTTTCGAACAGCCTTATCGTTGCAAAAGTACCTTTGTGAAGTAAAGCCCTCACTTCTTGTTGAAATAAACTGTTCTCATGATGCTCCGTTCTCTTCTGATTGGTTGGATCAGATTATTGTCAGTTTGCTTCTGTTCACAGTGAGTGTGTTCCCCTCACACCCTTTAACTGATATCAGACCTCGTCAGTTCACCCCCAAAGGAGACCTTTTCTTTGGCTTTATTGACAGTGAGGCACACATAAATAGAATTTTACATATCTGAATGCCAAATTAAAAAAACAAAAACAAAAACAAAAGCCTTTCAGAGGCCAATTTACGATTTAAGAGTTACAATCCCCTTAAAATTGTAACAATTAAAAGTCAGTTATAACAAGGTAAGAGTGTGTTGCTGAAGGATCATTGGTATTTCTTGACGAAACCTTCAAACCCGTGGATTTGTTGCTCACTTCGTCTTTCCTAACTGTACCTGCAGTTAGGCACCAACGGCCGAGCCTAGATTATCTGTCGTAATCCACAGCGGACATTCCCCCCGGGTGTGTTCAGGCGTTCCTCTCTGACGGAGGGATGTAGTCCAGACCAAGATGAGCAAATATCTCCTCCTCTGAAGCAGCTCTCAGGTACTTGTTCTGGAAACATAGAGGGAATAAAACCGATTAAAAAACCCTGCTAATGTGAATTAAGGTGTAAAATAAATCCAGGAAGGTTAAAGAGATACCTGCTTGGTGTCATAGAGGGCGTGGCTGCTGAGAGACATGGCCTTCTCATGCCCCGCCCACCGACGCAGCTCTCTCTCAAACAGCTGGAGAGAATATTGAAATGCCTTTTTTTTTTTCACGCTCACGCTGAACGTCTGGATCGATGCACTTCAGTTCCTCGCGCGGAACTTTGGCCACATGCGGGCGTGCGGTTTCGCCTGAGCTCACCTTGGATCCCGTCCAGCCGAGCAGCGCAAAAGCGAACTGGCTGACGGGAGAGACCACCAGGTCCACTCGGACGGCCCTCCACCTCCTGGGTCCGTTTCCACCGACCTCCCCGGGCGTCCGGTGGCTGCGACCGTCGCTCTGACTCTCGGTGAACGGACCGGACGAAGGGTTGTCAGGGTTGTCGGGGGCCTGCACACCAGGGTCTGAGCGCGCTGTTCCACTTGTCCTTGCCAGTTTAAAGATGGAGAAACACCTCTCAAAGTGGTCCATGTTGGAGGACGGCCGAGCAGGACCGTCCTGGGACTCCAGATAGGAGTTTTTTGTGGTTTTGTGGTACAGGAGGAAACCCTGGATGGAGAGAAAACTGCAGTTGAACGAAGAGGCTGATTCTAATGCGAATTAGCGGCAGAAGTTATTTCGAGTGTCGCCGCCATCTTGTTACCTGAGACTGTAACAGGGAAGCAACTTTGGGCAAAAGTCCGACTTCCCTGCCCTCCTCTGGGTGTGTTATTAGGAAGTCAACATCGTGGCCTGTCAGCTTTCCTCTGTACAAAGAGTCAGCAATCATTAGGAAAACCCCAAAGGACGCAGATTAAAACACCTTTTCCCATCCTCTGCTTTCATTTCAAATGAATGAATTTGAGATTTAGGGAATTCATGTAAAGGTTAACCCTATTTAGATTAATTTTTGTTTTATTAATACAGACATTTGGATCAACACTGTCCGTCAGAGAGAGTAGTACAGACAAGAACAATTAACAAACTCCATCAATGCAAAATGAAGCAGCGAGATGATCGGTTATATTGGTCAGCGACACTGCTGATTTGCTGCTCTACCTCCTGAATCCTCCGATCAACGTGAGCTGTGCTCCAGGCAGCACCGAGAGGACGACCTTCCCCACCAGCTCACCAACGGCTGCAGCCTCGGCTTTGGTCACCGGCTGGTTTAGGTCCTCGTAGTGTTCAAGTCCTACGAGGGCAAAGGGTTAACGGTTAACCCTTTGCCCTCTCATTCATGTTGGGTTAATAGTTAACCCAAGGTGAAGGTTGACAGCGACACAAACCTGCCTGTTGTGCTTGATTGAGAGTCTGTCCCGAAGACTGTAACTGGTGAAGATTGTAGATCCCCATCTTGATCCACCGGTCTGCAGTTTTTGGTCCGACTCCAAAAATACCTGTTAAAAGCTGAAAGTTTAAGTGACTTTAATTATAAAATACCAATCGAACGATCAAGAGTTGAGGTAAATAAAATGTTATATGAGTTGATGACCAACCTTCAGAGCCTTGTAGCGCTCAGACTGCCGTGTCCTTTCAACTTCACTGGACACACCGTCCTTCAAAATATCCTAAACGACAGAGCAAAAGAGGGACTGAAGTTCTTGGTCGTGAATTTAGGTGAGAAAGGTCCAAGAAAAGAAAAGAAACACAGGCTTCTCCACTTGCTTTGATGACTCTGAGTGAATGTTCTCCAAGGCAGGGGAGTCCCCTGAGCTCCGTCAGGCTCGTCACAGCTTTGGGAAGAGCCCTCAACACCGCCACGGAGCGGCGGAATGCGACGCCCCGTCCTTCTTCCTCGTTCAGCTCAGCATTTTCTGCCAAAACCGACAAAGCCTCCTGCCACAGAGAAACCCAGATTAGAGGAGGAGATGGAGGAGATATCACCGCTGTGGGAGATGTCTGCGTCTCCTGGGGGCCATACAGTGAGGGCAGCGTTATGGCTTTGCAGCGTGGTCCGTCTCTGACAGGCGTAGCCGGGTACTGAGAACACCACATCCTCGGCTTCACGCCTCCGCTGCTCCTGAAAGACACCGACGAGTTTGGAACGCCTGAGCCGGGGCCGGGGCCGGCGGCCTGTTTCCCAGTCCGATGTAAAAGGCACCTGGAGTTTATGCCTCTCCAGTATTTCCACAGGGCGTCCTGCAGACATGCTCTCTGTGAACCAGCTGATGTCCAGAAGGCGAGCGGGCTGCAGACTCTGACCTCGAGCGGCAGATCGCAGCCAAGTCCTGACGTCATCGACACAGTTGTTCTCAGAGACGACGTGTGTGACGCTTTCACTGCCAGGAGAAGAGTGTTTCTTTTAAATCAGTTCAACGGCACAGCATCCTGCAGGGCTTCATGTCAGTAAAACCAGATGCAATCCTTCCGTAACACATTATTTGAAGGATTATGTTTCGTCGTACCTGAACACATCCTCCACTTTAAATCCTTTGCTCCTTCCCAGTCCAGAGAGGAATTTTCTGCGACTTGCTCCCATTTTTCGTTCCACCAGGAATATAACAACTTGTGGGAACTTTACAGGGGCTCCCCCGCCTTCAGTCTCAGCATTCCCAGCATGCGAGGGGGCGACTTTTCTACGTTTTAATGGCACCATGATGGACTTTGTGGTTGTGAAGGGATCAGATGGGCAGGATCCAGGTATGACCTCCACTTTGTCTGACACCAGCTGCTGTCACTGCCGCTCAAAAAGATGCTAGTTTCTGTTAAAATACGTGTTCAGATAACGCATTTCCTCGGTGGGAAAAAAAAGGCTGAACGTAGCAGAAAGAGTTTCTCGTGTGTGAAACCTTCTGAGCGAAACCGGATGTTGTGGTAAATACGGCAAAGTAGGGCGGTGCATCACCAAAATAGAGCCGACCGGAAACGACGTGCCATATGATTGGCTGAAAATAAAACTTCATTAAAAAAAAAGGTTTTGCAAAAACAAAAAAGTTTAATAACTTGTTAAACTATCAGTTCGATATGTTTATATGTTATAAAAGCCTGTGATTACAGGCTTTTATAACATCTGCTAGATTGGAATGTATAGATTTGATTTACTGATGGGGCATCAAATCACCCGAACTTCATTTATTCCACTTGTGTCAAAAATGATGTTTAAATAATCTTTTAAAAGGTCACAATACATTTCTGTGGTTACAGAATAAAAGAACAGAAAATAAATTAGGGTTCCAGTGGTTGAGTGGTCTATTGTGATAAATAAAATGCCTCATTGTGGGATTAGTGGACTTCTGTCACCTTTTTAAACATGTTTAGTTTCTCTGGGTTGAAACAGGCGGCTCTTATACAATAATAATTGAGAAAAGATACCAATATTTAGAGAATAATCTGTCTTTTCTCATCTTCTGGTTAAAGCGGCAGGACAGCTGTGGCTGCAATGAGTGATTGCCGCATCCGTCTATGCAGCACTTGATGGTTTTACATTCAGTGATCGATTTAATATCACATTTTCAAAAAAGAGTCCGTTAAATATTACGTCACATTGATATAGCTCGTTTGGAAACCACTGTAGTCACAGCATTGAGAATGAAAACATATTAAACTCAATAGTTCATAACACAATTTAGGAATGGGAGGTTCTCACAGACATGGGTTGAAAAAAAATGTTTTTTTAATGTTGTGATTTGTTTCAAATGAGTAGAAAAGACAAACTGGCAATGAATAAATAAATAAATGCCACTTCTAAAACTGCTGATACTACTACTACTACTACTACTACTACTACTACTACTACTAATAATAATAATAATAATAATAATAATAATAAAAATAATAATATTAGTAATAATAATAATAATAATAACACCATCCTATCATATCCTCGTGGTGGGTCGTCAGGGGGTTCTGTTTTCTGAATAAATCGTGTAAAAGTCCTCTCAGGCTGGTTTGTACACGGTGTTCTGAGCTCTCACTCCTCCTCCTCACTGATCATATGATCCCCTTCACTTCCTCAAAGCCTGCGTGTGTGCCCCGCGTGTGCGTGTGTGAGTGTGCGCGCGTGTGTGTGAAGCAGCGTTTCCTCCACCGAGGCCACAGCAATCTCCGTGCGTGCGTGCGTGTCTGTGCGCGTCCGCTGGTTCTGAGGTGGCCCCGATGGCAGCCCGGAGGATCGGAACCGGGGCGGCCCGGAGGCTGCGGGGGGTCTGCGGGCCGGCGGCCGCGCTGCTGCTGGCGGCGCTGCTCACCTGTCCCGTCAGGTGCGCGGAACGCAGCCCGAAGCCCAGCAACATCCTCCTGATCGTGACCGACGACCAGGACCTTCTGCTGGGGGGGCTGGTGAGTGGAGGACCCAGCAGCTTTGAGCTGAACTGATTTACATATGAACTTCTTTTTGCAGAAGAATATAGAAACACAATTTAATGCCTCAGCTAAAAAGAAAGAGCTGCAATTTAAATTAGTGGCATTCATTCATATTCGTGAATATTTTCCTTTCTTGACTCGTTTTCATGTGTAAATGTTCCACACCTGCTTGTTTTTGCAGAACCCAATGAAGAAGACTAAAGCCTTAATAGGAGACGCAGGAGCAACGTTCCTGAACGCTGTGAGTATGTTACAAGTGAGGAGTTTGGAATCAGCCCGACGTCACGTGGCCCCGGTGGACCAGGAGCGCGAGCGAATTGTCAGGCGGCAGCAATCGATAAAGGCCTCTGCGGCGCCCGCGCCCGCTGGAGGTCTGATCGCTGCCAAATTATGGTGATAATGTCTTTAAGACGAGGCTTCTGCTAATTTTACGAGGGGGAGCGGGCAGAAACACGCAGCGTAGGTCGGTTACTGATAGACCAGTAAACAGGGCGAGTCACTTCACAGGAATCTGCTCTCATGTTATCAACCACTAGTGCGGTTTAAAAGATAAGTGAGTAATTGCACCTGTGAAAATGTGCAGGCTGAAACTCACCTTAAAAGAATGTGAAGCTGTTGATTCCTGTATTTTATTTGATGACAAGTTCTAAGGGGAACGATCACACTAACTTCACCTTTATTGTTTAATACCTGAGAATGTCACATGTCTGACGCATTCGTTCTTCTGCTGTGCTTCTTCTTGCTCGGTTCTCCTCTCCTGTTCCTCTTGTCTTCCTCTGTTGCCATTCTGGTCTCCTTCCTGAAGTTTACAGTCACGCCGCTGTGCTGCCCCAGCAGAAGCAGCATCCTGACGGGCCAGTACCCCCACAACCACGAGGTGAGGAACAACTCGCTGTCGGGGAACTGCTCCAGCCCCCAGTGGCAGAAGGGCCCCGAGTCCCAGGCCTTCCCATTGCTCCTCAACAAACACAAGTATCAGACCTTCTTCGCCGGGAAGTACCTCAACCAGGTTTGAAGGCGCTCTTTTGTTCCTCCTTTAAGGAGGAAACCGTCTTTACGTGGGTTTATGTCTCCTTCCGTCAGTACGGGAAGAAGGAGGTGGGAGGTGTCGGCCACGTCCCGCCGGGCTGGGACCAGTGGCACGCACTGGTGAGGCCTAAAACCTACTTTAGCACCCCCCCCCAGCTTCCGTTCTTCCCGCGGTCACGGCCCTCGCTCTGCGGTCGCAGGTGGGGAACTCGCAGTACTACAACTACTCGCTGTCGGTCAACGGGAAAGAGGAGAAGCACGGCGACAGCTACGGCGACGACTACCTCACCGACCTCATCGTGAGTAGATCGACCTTTTTTTTTTTTTTTGGCCCCTCGTGCTCGGGGGCCCCTCGTGCTCGGGGGCCCCTCGTGCTCGGTGGGCCCCCCCGTTTCTATTAAAGGACGTTTGCGTGGAGAAACGCTGGAATCTGCTGCGTGTGCGGAACCAGATGTGCGGCCCCGCTTTGGTGGCCAGATGTTGACTCTCAGACCTGAAGCAAGAGTCTCGGGAAAGGCAGCCGAGCGTACAGCGAAGGGCCCGGCTCCTGCTGGGCGTGAGCGGGCCCTTTCCTCCTCGCGTCAGGTGACAGACGAGCCGGTCGGCTTTAAAGAACGTTTACGAGCGCTGAGCTTTCTCTTCTCGGCCGTGCGGGTAACGACCCGCGGGGAGTGGAGCGGTTCTATCAGCCTGAGATGCCGCTGCGTTTCCAAAGGTCGCACGAGCAAACTCACAAGTCACATCTCACAACCCCACCCCCCCACCCCACACACACACACACACACACACACACACACACACACAAATACCTTCAGAGCCCAGTGGAGCTGAAGGGCACTTGGTTGCCCCCCCCCGTGCTTCTCTCTCGCCGTCTGTTGAATCAGTGAAACCTTTGACTCGTCCAGGCGAATCGCTCCCTCAACTTCCTGGACAACCGGAGCCCCCTGCACCCGTTCTTCCTGATGCTGTGCCCCCCGGCCCCCCACTCCCCCTGGACCGCCGCGCCGCAGTACCAGAAGGTCTTCGCCGACGTCAAAGCCCCCCGAGACGGCAGCTTCAACAAACCGGGAAAGGTCGGTGCAGGCGTCGCCGGGCCTTGCCCCCCCCCCCCACGGCGGGTTTTCGTCCCTCTGAGCGGGGGCGTGTTTCTGTCTGCGCCGCAGGACAAACACTGGCTGCTGCGTCAGCCCGCCAACCCCATGACGGCGAGCTCGCTCGCCTATCTGGACGACGCCTACAGGAACCGGTAAGAAGGCTCCTCCCTCCCGGGGGAAGCGCTCCGATGAGTCCGCGCGCGTACGAGGCCCGGGGTCACCGCCCCGGCCGTCCCCCCCCCGCAGGTGGAGGACGCTGGTCTCCGTGGACGACATGGTGGAGAAGCTGGTGAAGAAGCTGGACGCCATCGGCGAGCTGAACAACACCTACGTCTTCTTCACCTCCGACAACGGCTACCACACAGGTCTGAGGCCCACCCCCCTCCTGGTCCCCTCTGAGGTGCCCCCCCCCCGCTCACAACTCCCCCTCTTAACCCCCCGCTGTGCTCAGGTCAGTTCTCACTGCCCATCGATAAGAGGCAGCTGTACGACTTTGACATCAGGGTGCCCCTCCTGGTCCGTGGACCCGGGATCAAGGCCAACCAGAGGGTGGAGGTAAACCCCCGTGGGGGGGGCGGGCCCACTCTCCGCTTGCCCCTCCCTTTTTCCTGACCTCGTCCCCGTCTCCCGTCCCCTCCAGGCTCCGGTCTTAAACATCGACCTGGCCCCCACCATCCTGGACATCTGCGGGTTCAACGCGTCCTCCGCCAGCGTGGACGGCCAGTCCTTCCTCTCTCAGATGGTCAGCTGATGGTCGGACCCCCCACCTCCTCCAGGCTCTAAACCTTTGCCTCCGTGTCTCCCCAGGCTCCTTCGCTGCGTAACGGCACAGCTCGTCCCTTCTTCCTCGTGGAACACACCGGGGAGGGACATCCCACGAGCGACCCTTCGTGTCCCAAGCTGGGTCCTGGGCTGTCGGTGAGCCGCCGCCGTGAGAAGAAAAGCAGATGTTTCCTCCCTTTAAAGCGCTCCTCCTCTTTTCCTGCATCATAATCCACCCTCTAAACGGTGTTTCGCTGCTTTCATGTTGATGACGGAAACTGAAAACCGACTTCAGAGAAGGTCTGAGGTGTTTCGGTACAGTAAGGGGAAGCTGGAGTGAAACATTCGACCCAGGCACACACACACACACACACACACTAAACAGTGGCCTGAGCACACAGGTTGGTTCCTGTGGCGTTTGCTCTCGGGTCTGAGCTCGTCTGGAATAAACGCGTAAACGGGAGATTACCTCGATCACGCCGCGCTCCGGAGCTGACTCGGCGTATTTTTGGACCTCCAGCAATGCTTCCCAGACTGCGTGTGCGAGGACGCCTACAACAACACCTACGCCTGCGTCCGGACCCTCGGCGCCGCTCAGAACCTGCAGTACTGCGAGTTTGCCGACAGCGAGGTATCCCCGGCGGCGGTTCGGGAAGGGTGGCGGCAATTTGGGCTGTTTTTTTCAAAACAAAACAAAACAAAACAACAACAACTTTGCTGCTGTCGCCTCCAGTCGTTTGTAGAAATGTACGACCTGAAGTCGGACCCCCACCAGCTGGAGAACGTCGTGAACAAGGTGGACCCGTCCGTCCTGCAGGTGATGAACCATCGGCTCATAAAGCTCCAGTCCTGCCAGGGCGAAAGCTGCCGCCACCTCCAGTGAGGGAGGACGAGGGCGAAGGTGGTGTCCATGCGTTGGTAGCGTTAATCCCAGGTCAGTGATCAGATGCCTGAACCTTAATTCTATAGCCCGCGCCTCTAATCTGGAAACGTCGGCTTCAATGATCCTGCAAATGGTTCCACTTGTGCAAATAGGCTCAGGCGTCCTCCAGGCCCTCTGAGCCTCAACAGTAAAGCTGTAGCGTTTCTCACCTCTGCTGGACAGCCGCTGCCCGGGTCGTCCTACGGCCTCGTCGGGTCACGCTCTCCATTTATCTGAAGCTTCTTCACGTGCGTCCGCCCGAGTTTAAACCGCCATCTGGAGAACGCTTCCAGTATTATCAGACGTGGACAGTCGTCTTTTTATTTAGCCAAAGATTCGCTTCCACGTTTTAGCTCCCGACTGTGATAACTCTGCATCGCTATTTCTTTTTTTAAATTTGCTCGTGAATGTCTGCCATTGTCGCCACCACAGCGTAACACGGGATGAAAAGGGGGGGAAAGGGACACGACAGATATCCAGATCCGTCACCTGCAGGGTCACAGCAGGGGGCTTCTCACTGAATGATGAACGCCCTGGCTGTGTGTTGCTCTGATATCTTTACTCATTTGATATTGAACAGTCAAATGTTAACCCACAGCTACATATTCTGAATGTCTCCACAACGCTCCTAACCTTTTCTTTAAAGAAATATCTGACTTTTAAGGATCTGTAAGGGAATTTTCTCCAAAATGTTATGAATGGACATTTGTTTGTCCAAAGATTGCTGCAGCTTTTTTCTTCAACAAAAAATGAAGTGCGCTTTATTTTTGTTGTGTCTTCCTGATTGTTTTTAATTTGTCCTCCTTGGTATTAGTGGTTGTTTGTTGCCTTTTGTGGATGACAGAGGGAACACTGTGAAACATGTGAAGGAGTTTGTTCAAAGTAATTTTACATTGAAAAATTTGAAATGGAAGACTTAATCCTCATGTTTGCACTGAAAAGCCTCGCGTGCCTTTTAAACCCGAATGTATTTGCACTGTGATGAACATAATTAACAGAAATAAAATGCAACCATTTCTTTGTGTGCTGCCATCGTTGTAAATGTGGCCTTGAGTTATTGTCTGATTGTTCGTGTTGTTTCAGTGAGACTCAAGAATACATCATAAGTTGTTGAAGAGTCGTGCAAGTCTAAATTACTTCAGTTAAGTTCATTAATTTCCACCATTTACAGTGTGAAAATGGGCAGGAATAAAGAGGATGATGTAAAGGATTTTATTTTTATGCTCCTTGTATTTATATCTTGTTTATAAGACAAGCTTAAAAGACGAACCAAGAAAAAGGTTCTTTTTACTTTCTTTTCAAGCGCTCATTTATCAAACAACCTGCACAGTTACACAAAATGGAACCCTGCCTTGGTTTTATTGTTACATCGTTTTAAGCATGAAGCTTCTAATGAATAGCGAAACCTTGAAACCAGAAACTGGAATGAAAGAGTACAGGTTTAGCAACATGTGGATAAATACGTCTGTACTTTACACAGTTTAATCAGAGGTACTTGTACACCGGTTTATCCTGCAACGTCTGGATCTCTAACTTGACGGGGCATTTGTAGAAGTGCGACAGCAACGACTCGGAGTAACCGATGAGGAAGTAAAACTTGTACGGCGGCAGCTTCTGCAGCATTAAAGCGCACACGATGACAAGGTTGCCCCGCCTTTTGATCACAACCTCATTGGCCAGGCAGTTGTGGAAGGTCCCGAACATGAAGCGGCGGATGAAGGTGTCCTCGACGACGCGGTCGGCTGCCCCTTCTTCTCCTTTGAGGTTGCCTTCAGGAGAGAGGGTACGAAGGATTACCGACGACGCTCGGGATTAAATATGCCGCCGCGGCCGTAAATGGCGACGCGGCTGCCGACTTTTAAATCCCTTTGACGACCGTTTTGCTCCGAAGCAAAATTCAAATCCACAGACTGGATGAGACTCACTGGTGTGCTGTGACAGCCAGCCCTTGCGGTGGCCGATGAAGTGAGGCGCGTACGCCTGCTCGTAGGTCACCGGCTTGTCACCTTTCCCGACTCGAACGCGGGCCGCTCGATTCTGGAGACCAGCAGGAGAGACATGCACGTCACTTCACACGCTTTAAAACCTCTGCGAGGCACGCTTCACTTTAAAATTTCACTTTTTTCAAGCTCGGACGCAGAAAAGATTTTTTAGGAAGCGACCTTCTGAGCAGAGGAGATTTACCTTGCAGCAGACGGCCGAGACATGGAGGCCTCTGCACAACGAACCAGACCTGGACAGGAAACTCTAGAAAGACATAATTCATATTTAAAGCAGTGTTGTTGACGTCTTAAACACAAATTAACAAAATAAAATTAAGTTTAACTTTATCTGTAAATCAGAATGACACTTCTGTCAATGATGGTGAATATTGTATTTTCATGTAACAGGGTGAAATACTATTCCAAACACTTCACAGGATTAGTTTAAAGACTATTCAAGAGGATAATTGGATAAGAACTTAACACAAATTCGAGTTTACTGGCTAAAATAAGAACGATCTCCCGACAGCAGGAAACAGCATATCTGCTCTTCGGTTTCAAGACACGGGTTGAGACGATGTTAAGGGTACATATTGACTTAATCTCGGGGTTCGGAGGTTAATTTAAATGAAGGAAATGTTGTTTACCAAAATCCTCACGTTCCCTGTTGAGCTCAAGGACGCCGCCATTTTTCCAGGAATCAAAAACACACAACAACAAGACCTTTTACTCTATCCCAGAACTGCGCTATGGTTTCCCAGTAAGACTAAAATCGGACTTATTGAGGTTCGAGGTAATGATTAAAGCCGCATAAACTCTGTAAATTCAAGCATTTTCCCTATTGACGATACGGAAAAGTCCCTGCTTACCGGAACTGTTTATACGACAGGTGTTTGTTTCCACCAGACGATTTTGTGACCTGTACCAGCCGGATACAGAAGAAATAAAGTACAATGCTTTTTAAAAAAGACAGAATTTTTAAAATATGACCCTTCTAGCCCGTCCAAAATTTTTCTAGTACATAATTTACCTTGTTATGTGCTTTTGTTAAAGTTAAATGTGACAAAATATACGGTTTTGTCAAAATTGTGTTTTTATTTTGAAAGTATCAAACAGGATGTTTTATCGTCGCTCCAAAAGGGGTGACAGAAACGCTGCTACTTTACTCCTAAACTCTCATTTAAGCACAAAGCCTTTTCACACCAGTCCGCCAAATCTCATTTGGCTCATTCGAAAGGTTCGTTAAATCCGGAGAAGAGCTCAAAGTCGCGATGGCGTCGTCCCTGGAGATGTCAGAGATGTACGACAACGCTCTGCTCGGTATTCTGCAGCACGTTGGCAACATCCAAGACTTTCTGCAGATCTTTTTTGGGTTTTTGTACCGAAAGACCGACTTCTACCGCCTGCTGTCAAGCCCCAACGACAAGATGGGCTTCCCTCCCGGTGTGGCAGAGAAGATGGTGTTGAAGGTGAACTTCCTCTGCGTCAGATTTCAGTGACATCAAAAGATGTTAAACTGAAAATGATGTTAAACTCCGATGGTTCTTTACCACCACTGACAATCAGTTGTCTAAAAACATGGAAGGGTAGAGTAACTAAGGCAGTGTTGATGCGTCTCTGGAGGACCAGTTAAGCTTGGAAGCACGTCTAAATAATAAAATCTAGAATTAACGTGTTGCTGAACGTTCACAGTCGATTAAAATGATGAAAATTGGATGTGATTTAAATGCAGTTCCATGTGCACAGATTATTATTGAAGTGGAGATGTTTACTCCAAGTGCACCTTGCGGATGTCCCCTCTTATGCGTCACGCCTGTGGATCGATCTCTCTTTCAGACCTTTAAGCTGTTTGAGAAGTTGGCCGACCACGACAGGGAGCGGCTGCTGACCGAGCTGCGGAGGAGGGAGGAGGCCCAGTGCGTCCCGCCCGCCGTTCAGGAGCTGGAAATCTCCGAGGAACCTCACAAGGAGCCGAAAGAGCAGAGCGCCGAAGCGGCCCGGTCGGAGAGCTCGGAGGGGAGCGCCGCGGACGTCTCCTCCCAGGGGACCGTCCGCCCTCCACCCGAGGGCAGCGGCAGCGCTCCGGACCCGCAGGCGCCCGCAGCCAGCGGAGATACAGATCAGTGAGCAACACGGCTGCTCTTCCTTTACCAGCAGTCACACATGGAATTAGTCACGGTTTACTTCAGCATTTACCAGTTTACCAGTTACTTCAGCATTCACCACTTTACCAGTTACTTCAGCATTTACCACTTTACCAGTTACTTCAGCATTTACCACTTTACCAGTTACTTCAGCATTTACCACTTTACCAGTTACTTCAGCATTTACCACTTTACCAGTTACTTCAGCATTTACCACTTTACCAGTTACTTCAGCATTTACCACTTTACCAGTTACTTCAGCATTTACCGGGTAACAAATCCCTCCATACGTGCCTTTCTGCCTTTCAGGAGTCAGAATAGATTTCAGGATAACCCCGACAGTTACAACGGGGCGGTGAGAGAAAACTACAGCTGGTCTCAGGACTACTCAGACGTGGAGGTTCGAGTATTTGTGCCAAAGACGATCCTTAAAGGCCGTCAGGTAAACGTCCACCGAAACGTTCCTCCACCCGACGTTCTGGAAATGCTCTCTCTTTTTTTTCTTCTGCAGAGTGTAGTTTAGCCTCGAATGTTTGTCCCTCTGTGTGTGTGTGTGTGTGTGTGTGTGTGTGTGTGTGTGTGTGTGTGCCGGTTCAGGTCAGCGTCAGCCTGCAGGTCAACAGCGTCAAGGTGTGTGCGAGGGATGGAGCGGAGGAGAGGACGCTGATGGAGGGGGAACTGACCAACAAGATCAACACGGAAAACTCTCTGTGGAGTCTGGAGCCTGGAAACTGCGTGATTGTGAGCGCACACACACACACACACACACACACACACACACAGAGGCATTGTTGAACACACTTGGTTTTATTGAACTTGCTGCGCTTGTCTTCCAGCTGTCACTTAATAAGACTTCAGAGGTGTGGTGGAACGCCGTGCTAAAAGGGGAAAAGGAAATAGACATTGACCAGATCAACCGCGAGCGCTCCATGGCAACAGTCGACGAAGAGGAGCACGCCGTCCTGGACCGGCTGACCTTTGACTACCAGCAGAAGCTGCAGGGGAAACCACAGAGTCATGAAATGGTGAGGACCGAGCGCCGAAATGCAACTTTTAAAACGGGCAAAAACATTCGGAACGCGGAGTCGACTGGAAGCGCACCTTCAGAAAAGGTCAAATTCTGAGGCTGACAAAGCCACAACACACCACGGTGGAGACTGACTGTGCCGTCAGCGTCCAATCAGAGGAGGAGGATGTTCACGGGAGATCCAGGCAAAGGCTGCTCGCCAGATCCTCCTGTGAGGGCGCTGTTCCGCCACCGCTCCCCTGTTGTGCGCTTGGCGGCGCCGCGTTGGCTCGGCCGTTTCATCGTCTCCCTCAAAGTCCGGTTCTCCTTCCGCGGCGCGCGCGGTCTCCAGAGGTGATGTAGAACTGAGTGGCGCCTCTGAGGAGCTGCGTGAGCTCAGCGTGGAGGCACCGCAGGAGCTAAAAATAAGGAAGCGCCTCCTGAACGTGACGGGGGCTGATGGCAGATAACGGGTTCATTACTGTCAGTCCACTTCGCCTACGACGTGGTGGAATTCAATCTCAGGCGCAACCAATTAATTACACACACACACACACACACACACACACACACACACACACACACACACTGGTTGATAATGCTGGAAATATTCTGTTATTTTAGCCAGTGCGGTCTTGTAGAATCTCTTCAGTACAGCATCACATTAGATTGAGACTCTGCTTCTCAGTGTGAATGAAAATGAGCATTTTAGAGTCACTGCTGGTCTCATTTATATTCTGGTGCTAAATTCAAAACGTAACTTGTTTTTCCAGCACGTAATTATGCTTTAGGGATGAAA